>JBAMJV010010931.1:0-58719 GCA_037951105.1 Echinarachnius parma | reverse complement strand
CCACCGATGAAGAGTCAATATAATTCAGAAGAAGAAGGCAAATAATTAGGGTCTAAAAACAGCAGAAATTATAAAATTTCATTGACATATTTTCCACTTTCTCCCTACTTATTACGTCGGGTTTAGGCCGTGCAAAAATAAGTGTCACACGCAGTGGTAGATCGACAAATCTATCGCTTTCATGGCCTTTTTGACATTATTATTGTCATGTTCACTGTCGGCATTCTAGCGATAGACGCAACCCATTCACTCTGCCTTGAGAGCCAAGAACACCGTAAGTCCGCAGTAAAAGTGACTTACGGAAAATCAGTTGACTTGCACTAAAAAAACAACATATTTTCGTACTTTGCGCGACATTTGTAGCCCTATCACTACATTTAGGGCTACTATAATACTTTAACTCACCGATCTCGTGTGTCGCTATACATGTCATTCTATAATTACGGCGATTTGGGAGATTTTACAACGATTTTCCATCACTCTTCTTCGGTCTTTCGCGGTACTTTTTTTTCAAACTGCATATATAATGTGCATCCGTATGCACGAACATTTTTTCAGCAGCTAGGTACGGTACAGCGCGCGCGCTGCAAAGCTGCTATACAGAACTTGGCGCCAAGAAAAAGTGTTCGCACATACGGATGCACATTATATGCAGTTTGAAAAAAAAGTACCGCGAAAGACCGAAGAAGAGTGATGGAAAATCGTTGTAAAATCTCCCAAATCGCCGTAATTATATAGAATGACATGTATAGCGACACACGAGATCGGTGAGTTAATAAAGTATTATTAGCCCTAAATGTATTGATAGGGCTACAAATGTCGCACAAAGTTGCGATAGACGCAACCCATTCACTCTGCCTTGAGAGCCAAGAACACCGTAAGTCCACAGTAAAAGTGACTTAAGGAAAATCAGTTGACTTGCACTAAAAAAACAAACATATTTTCGTACTTTGTGCGACATTTGTAGCCCTATCAATACATTTAGGGCTAATAATACTTTATTAACTCACCGATCTCGTGTGTCGCTATACATGATGTCATTCTATATAATTACGGCGATTTGGGAGATTTTACAACGATTTTCCGTCACTCTTCTTCGGTCTTTCGCGGTACTTTTTTTTCAAACTGCATATAATGTGCATCCGTATGCGCGAACACTTTTTCTTGGCGCCAAGTTCTGTATAGCAGCTTGGTACCGTACCTAGCTGCTGAAAAAATGTTCGTGCATACGGATGCACATTATAGCAGTTTGAAAAAAAAAGTACCGCGAAAGACCGCGAAAGACCGAAGAAGAGACAGAGTGATGGAAAATCGTTGTAAAATCTCCCAAATCGCCGTAATTATAGAATGACATGTATAGCGACACACGAGATCGGTGAGTTAAAGTATTATAGTAGCCCTAAATGTATTGATAGGGCTACAAATGTCGCGCAAAGTACGAAAATATGTTTTTTTTTTAGTGCAAGTCAACTGATTTTCCTTAAGTCACTTTTACTGTGGACTTACGGTGTTCTTGGCTCTCAAGGCAGAGTGAATGGGTTGCGTCTATCGCTAGAATAGAATGCCGACAGTGAACATGACAATAATAATGTCAAAAAGGCCATGAAAGCGATAGATTTGTCGATCTAACGCAGTGGTATGGCTTTAGTTTAGATAGTGTTGTGCGCGCATGAAGGAACTAGCCCGCAGAGGCATGGCTGCCAGTCCAAAGTGTAAATTCCCCAACACTCCCGAAGTCAAAGTCAAAGAAGGGTTAAAGGGATAGTTGAGTTCTGGTAAGGAGAGTACAGTTTTAGTGAAACTGAATTTTAGTAACCAAAACCTGCATCATTACATTACAAACTAATAGTTATAACTAGAAAGGAACACAAAATTACAAATGACGTAGTAAAGATCATGTTATCATTCAAAAAGAGCCGTTAAAACGTAAGAGGGCGCTCTCTAAACACTCATCGGTTTTAACCATTTTGAATAAAATATTGTGCATGTGATGCTTTGTTGAAATAGTGATTAGATAGAGAAATAACCAACAACTATTTAAATACCTATTTTGTAACTTTTTGAAAAGAGGAAGCATTTTTTAAAAAATTTTTAACGGCTGGTTCAAAATTCTCTAATAAACCCGGGCCCCGGGTTTATTACAAATTGTTATATTTATGGATATTTCAGCCGTTTCTGAACCGATTTTGATCAAAGATGATTTTATTGTTTAAATATTATGCTCTTTCAAATTTTACACTCAGTTTTTCATTACCTCACAAACCAATTAAGTAGTCTAGCGCCCTCTCTACCAAAACTCAACTTTCCCTTTAATTTGTACTTTTTATTAATTTTAATTTGAGATTTTTAGCCTACTTACCCGCATCCGACTAAGATTTTCCTCAGTTTCCCGTAATGTACTGTTGAAATTTCTCTCCCAGTCTCTAGGCATGATTTGAGCTAATAATAAGACTTTTATGCCAGTCGAAAGCTCACGAAGTTTGCAAAAATCTCCAAAATTGAATGAAGGGGGTCAGCAGAAGAGGCACAAATTCATCGCACTCTTGATCGATCGGTACGGGGAACGGGATAGCGCCAGGCCGAGGCCGAGGGCGAGCTACCGCGGTAGGAACCTAGGTGGCCAGTCTCAGAAAAAGAAGAAAAAAAACCCCGGCGTTTTCGTTAACAGATTGCTGCCTTCTCACAACAGAAAACAACTAGAAATCCCGAATTCCAGATTCCGTCAACTGCACATCTGCATATCGGCCAGGTCACGAACGTCACGCGTCCCAGATATTAGATATATCGGAAAGAAATTAATTTATAAATCAGAAATCGCGTCCGTCGTTACGAGTTATTTTACACACGAATGTTTATGTTCAGATTTTCAAATTGAAGCACGCCACCAACGTTTACAAGCCTTATTTATTATTTCTTCTTCTTGCGCATTAATTGCACTGTGGTGAATGCAAACAAAATCAAACAAAACAAAATCAAACAAAACAAAAACAAAAACGCGACAGCACAATTTGTTGTTCCAATATAGGTTAGAAATAGTTCACACAGTTTGGGCAGGGGGCAAGCAGGGGGCAATCAGTTTAATGTTCTTCTTCATCTATCACCATCACTATCACCATCACCATCACCATCACCATATATCACCATCCCCATCACCATCACCATCACCATATCACCATCACCATCACTTCTACTTCTACTTCTACTTCTACTTGGGTACTCGACAGGGTCCATCAGTCAGGACGTAGAGTCGAGGGGAACCGGTGAGGTGTCCCATTAATTGCCGATTGAGGCAACTGCTCCCGCAAAGGCTCCTAGTGATGTAGAAGCCAAGATATTATTGGGGAGCGCATTCCATGCTGTTACAGTTTGTGGGAAGTAGGAGTTCTGGTAAAGCCGAGTTCGAGTATGTATATGCTTGAGCTTATTTGGGTGGTATTGTCTGGTGATGCTTGGGGCCATTGGTGTGAGGAGTTGGTCAGGTGTAATTGCTACCATGCCATTCTGAATTTTGTAGAGGAGGCTAAGGCAGGAGATGTGTCTGCGTCTTTCCAGTGTACTCCATTGAAGTTGTTGAATCATAGCAGACACACTCTCAGAATGGCACACTCTCACACTCACACTCTCAGAATGACACACTCTCACCATCACCATCACCATATCACCATCACCATCAACATTACCATCATCACCATCACCATCACATCACCACTACCATCGATCACCATCACCATCATCACCATCACCGCATCACCATCACAATCACCATTACCATCACCATCACCATCACCATATCACGTACATCACCATCACCGCATCAATATCACCACCACCATCATCATCATCATCTCACCATCATTAACATTATGAAAAAGAATGACTGATAATAGAAATATTAGTTATATCATAATTTTGTATCATTCTTATTGCCATCATCACATTCATCACTATAATTAGCCTACTTGAATAAATGAAAGAGCTAAGGAAAATGGGCTTCCACTGAAATTGAACCCTAGACCTCCTATTCATTGCTAGACAAGTGCCTTAACCACTAAGCTTTAGAAGCAAGGGTACCTCTCAGAAAACCCTTTTCAATGCTAATGCTCATCAGAAGCAACAGACATACGTGCCAAATTTGAAGGTTCTTGAGATCATGGTTACAGGAATTTTTCTCATAAATTATTGGCCCTGTAATCTTTATTGTTACAGTTAAATACACATTCCACTTCTAACGGTTGGCCCATTTTTACACGCTCCTGGGTAGAGAGGAGCAAAGTGGCCCGGGATTGTCTTGCTGAAGGGCAAACACTGTGGGCATACACTTGTTTCAAACTCAGGAACTCGATTCAACTTGTGATATGAATGTATACACTCTACATGAACCAATAGCAACACCACATCCACAGCTTTAAAATTATGTACATAAATGGAACACATTCAGACTGGAACATTTTTAATAATTTGCATAGCTTAATTTAATCGGCATATAGATGAAATGACAATATACATAAATCAAAGTCATAAAAACAAATTTACAAATTCAAAGATAAAAAAAAGTTATTTTCTTTCCAGATTTGAAACAATTAGAACATGGAAACGCATTTCAAAAGCATACTCGGCAAATCTCATCGGACAATAATCAATATAAATCATGAACAATAGAATCTCCTCGATTATCTTATGAAACACATTTGGACTGGCACGTATATACTTTATAACTCACTGCAATAAAATGTGTTTATTCAAGTTAATTACCCGTTATATAAAAGTATTAATAATAGTTATAAAGAGTATCATACTGTTGTATGTTACTAGTACGGTGAAACCTCATTATAACGAGCACCTTGGGTACATTGAATTTACTTCACGGTATCCAATATCTCGTTGTATCAAGGCTTAAAAACAATACAATAAATAGAACCTGGACCTATGAAATATATCAGGTACCTCGTTGTACCATAACTCTTTATAAAGAGGTTCCACTGTAATATGGTATGCCCTGGACCTGTGTCTATTTGATGACATAAACGGTACCCCGGGGTACCAAATCCGCAATTTTGTTTAATTATTTATTTAATTTTTAGGGCTGTACTGTGGTTATAGCGTGCATACAATCGCGCGCTGCACTGCATGCACAACGCAATAGCTGCGGTACGGTTGGACGCAAGATGGCGCTACACAACGCGGGATACCGGGGTACAACGGTACCCCGGGGTACTGCGTGTGTCATCATTTATCAATGTATTTTTTCAAATTGCCTGTTAGTGTTATTCCTTTGCGCACATATTTAATGTGTAACAAAGTGATCAAAAGCATCCAAACACAGGACACAACACATACAAATGCACAAAAACAAACATTGCAGCCAACTGCACGATTGCAGCACAGTACTTTTAAACATGCGCAATTACACACCAACAACACATGTATGTCTTCTTCATAAATATTGTATACACATGATAAGAACCAAATACCAATATTTAAATATCCAATAACAATGCATACAATCTTCAAGGCTCTTTTCAATAAGGGGAATATAACTCCAGTGGACAATCATAGCTTAGAATTAAATAACTTACAATGTAGCAACATATTGAAATGAATATAATTTCATTTCATTTCCATTATACCAAAATACTACATTTCACACATCTGTTCATGTTCTCACCTGGTTTGTAATGAATAATAATCATAATTCTCATTATATATACAAATTACAAAACATCAAAGATGAAGTAGAATACATCATTCTTCTCATGTGTTATTCAAAAGTTACGTCATTTGTGTGCACATTGCACACATATATTGTAAAACATTATATTAATTATCATACATATTTCTATCTCATATGTACATATGTCAACACAATTTTGTTCAATGTAGTGCAGAGTTACATGAAAATGCATGCAGGTTATGATATAAATATATACCTAGTCTTGTTTAAGGTATCAATATAGTTTTGGAATTAACCTTGTTTGGTGTGCTCTGCTACGTTCTTTTGAGTTTGATGTTATTCTAGCATATTGATATCGATCAGTTAGAGCCAATGATCCTAATTACCACGGTAAATGTCGCTGGTCTGGAATCAGGTCCCTGGGCACTGTCATTAACTATAAAATAACTATACAATAAAAATGAAAAAAAAATCAACAATGTATAATAATCAACAACCAGAACGTCAATGACGTAGCGCTCATCCGCCATCTCGCAACATCAAATATCGCAAATTTCATGTGGTACACTTTTCAACTGGTCAAAAAATAAAAATTTGATGCCCTGGAAGGGACATGGGAAAAAATAAAAAAATAAAAAAAAAAATTTAAAAAATCAAAATAAAAATAAAAATAAATAAAATAAAAAACAAAAACAAACAAAACAAACAAACAAACAAACAAAAAATAAAATAAAATAAAAAAAATAAAAAATAAAAATAGAAAAATAAATAAAAATTAAATTAAAAAAAATTAAAAAAATAAAAAAATAAAAAATTTACCATAATTAATGAATGGAGAAAAATTTCAAAATTCTGTGTAGCAGTTTAGTGTACCAAAGTTAGCTCTACCAGATAAAGCAAACCAAATCAAAATCGGTCGAGAAATGAAGGAGAAGAAGCATTTTTTGTGATTTCGAATAATTTGCATAAATTACCATAGATAATGAATTTCATGAATCTGTATAGAAGTTTGAAATCCCCCTCTTAGCCCTATCTTATGAAACCTAGCCCTATTAGATAAACCAAACAGAATGAAAATCGGTCGAGAAATGAAGGAGAAGAAGCATTTTTTGTGATTTCTGGAATAAATTTGCATAAATTACCATAATTAATTAATGGAGAAAAATTTCAAAATTCTGTGTAGAAGTTTAGTGTACCAAAGTTAGCTCTACCAGATAAAGCAAACCAAATCAAAATCGGTCGAGAAATGAAGGAGAAGAAGCATTTTTTGTGATTTTTGGAATAAATTTGCATAAATTACCATAATTAATTAATGGAGAAAAATTTCAAAATTCTGTGTAGAAGTTTCGTGTACCAAAGTTAGCTCTACCAGATAAAGCAAACCAAATCAAAATCGGTCGAGAAATGAAGGAGAAGAAGCATTTTTTGTGATTTTTGGAATAAATTTGCATAAATTACCATAATTAATTAATGGAGAAAAATTTCAAAATTCTGTGTAGAAGTTTAGTGTACCAAAGTTAGCTCTACCAGATAAAGCAAACCAAATCAAAATCGGTCGAGAAATGAAGGAGAAGAAGCATTTTTTGTGATTTTTGGAATAAATTTGCATAAATTACCATAATTAATTAATGGAGAAAAATTTCAAAATTCTGTGTAGAAGTTTAGTGTACCAAAGTTAGCTCTACCAGATAAAGCAAACCAAATCAAAATCGGTCGAGAAATGAAGGAGAAGCATTTTTTGTGATTTTTGGAATAAATTTGCATAAATTACCATAATTAATTAATGGAGAAAAATTTCAAAATTCTGTGTAGAAGTTTAGTGTACCAAAGTTAGCTCTACCAGATAAAGCAAACCAAATCAAAATCGGTCAAGAAATGAAGGAGAAGAAGCATTTTTTGTGATTTCGAATAAATTTGCATAAATTAGCATATATAATGAATTTCACGATTCTGTGTAGAAGTTTTAAATCCCCCTCCTAGCCCTATCTTATGAAACAATCAGAATCAAAATCGGTTGAAAAATAACGAAGAAGAAGCATTTTGAAAATTGTGGACGGACGGACGGACGGACGGACGGACGGACGGAAGGACGGACGGACGGAAGGACGGAAGGACGGACGGACGGACGGACGCCGGACGCAACGCCATGGCATAAGCTCATCGGGCCCTTCGGGCCGGATGAGCTAAAAACAGAATTAAAGATAAACATTTATAATTGTAAACAGTAAGCTAAATTCTACAATGAACAGGGCCCCGTTGCAGAAAGAGTCAGACCATGTGACCTAAATGCGCAAATCTGATTGGTTGAAACGCGCAAATGTTCTGACTCACAGTTAATTGTAACTCACAATCGATTGTATCTCTTTCTGCAACGGGGCCCAGATCTATCAAACCTGTATTATCAAAACACATGTAGCTGGTCTATATAATTAGAATCAATTGTAAAATTGCACCATAAAATGTTGATTCTATAAAAGTCCAGTCTATATGGTAAAATAATCATGAATTATATACATGTATATAAAAAAGAAATTCATTGGTAATTAGCTCACATTATGTTTACCGTTTCTTTTGGTGAAAATGCCTTTATTCATATTTAAGACATATTTAATAAATTATAGAGCAATTCATGAGACATCCTGATACCAACTGTTCATTGATTGCTATTGAGTTAAAGTGATCCATTAAAGGGAACCACCACCACAAAATAATATTCTTATAAGTGAAAGGTAACATCTTTAGTAGTCCATTCCATCAACAAGTTCACAAAAATATGTTTCCAGAAAAAAATTATATAATTGGAAAACGCATCACCATTCTAAAGCCTGCGTTCATGGGTCTGCATGTACGAAGACTACTTTTTCCTGAGCGAACGAATCGTCTGGGAAACGTACTCGTGAATAGCATTGGAGCACTCGCAAATGTTTGGCCCGTACAAAACCAGGAAATATGAGTGGTTCCATAAGTGGTGGTAATTAATTGCTTTGTTTATGAATTACGCAACCCTTTGCAAAATGTTGGGTATCTATTTGATATCACAAAACAGCACCAAAACATATAATTATGTGTTGTTCTTTGCCTGGTGGTCCCCTTTAACTTTATAAGATTTTCAAAAAGTGATATTTGAGACTTCAATCACATACACCAATATTATGTAAGATTTTTTTGAATGATATGTGATATTTTCATGGAAAATTAAAAAAGTTTACCTCCTGAAAAAGGTGAAAATCCCATTCCCCATCATTTGAGCGAAGTATCCAAACTCAGATACCAGAACAATCAAAGTATCTGAATTCTGAATCTTTCGACTACAATCGAAAAGCATTCTGTAACAGTGTAACGCTTTCCAATTCAATATTTAATTTCTCCGTAATGAGGGATATATTTGAAAAATCAAAACCCATTTATTCTCCTGTTACCATAATCCAAACAACACGGTACAAGAGAAGTGTGAAAGCTCCCAAGTGATATTGGTTGAATTTGACAAACTTACTGGATCACTTTAACTCATAGGTGTCATGAAACTACACTGAGCTCAAAAAGAAACTTATATGTTTTCACATGATCATATCTTAAAATCCTGTCCATCAAAATTAACCAAAATGACACACAGGATTACTTAAATACTCTGCTCTAAGCACATGTCAGTAACTAAGCAGTTGCCCACTTGACACAACCGCAAAAAGCATTGAAATGGAACAACTTCCGGGACCACATGTCACAGTAAAAGGGACAATCCGCCCGTTAATACACACGCTCAGCGCAGCTCTACAGGAAGAGAGGAACGATCTCCCCAAGCCTGTATCAGAGCCTGGTGGACAGCATGCGTAGCAGATGCACTGAATGATTCCAAACACATGGTGGACACACCCACCGTTGATTTTTGTGTTTGGGTAACTGACATAACCTTCATTTCAATTTGTCTTGACTTCCTCACCGGTCTTAAACTCTGTTGCCGAAATGTCCAGGCTGTGACATGTGATACAGGTAACGGTTCCATGCCAGTGCCTTTTTCAGTTATGTCAGTAAAGTAATCTCATGGATATTGACATGTCAATGGAGTAGGGTGTTTAATTAATCCCGTGTGTCATTTTGGTTAATTTTGGTGGACAGATTTTCAAGATATGACCATGAGAAAAAATATAAGTTTCTTTTTGAGCTCAGTGTAGTCTATGTACTAGTACGTTGTAACTACCCTCATGATCCTCATGAGCCAAACTCTACTGTATCCTTGTTGATCTTCTTGAACTCGTAGGAGCCACGGCCGTCAAACCTCAGGTAGTACTGCAGGGGAGATGGCAAGATTAAAATGATTGTTTTAAACATATGACTTTGTAATTACCTTTTTTCAAATAAAAAGACGTATCTGTTGTTTTGTTGTTTTGTTTGTTAAAAACATTGACTGTGCATGTTTTGTTTTGAACCAATAAAACATAAGAAATAAAGAAGAAAAAAGAAAAAAAGAATGATTGTTTTGAATATTGGTGAAGATGCATCTCAGTACATGCTCAAAGGAACAAACAACTCAATTGCCATTCTTGTTGCCTCATCACTTCCCAAATGATGTTTGTGCACAATTAAGGACCTATTTTGGGGGGCAAGATTAAAATGATGGGTTTAAATATTGATAAAGATGCATTTCAGTAAAATGATTATTAGGAACAAAAATCCTAACAGCACATGGCAATATCAGAGTTCATTTCACTCACTGAAGAATAGCTATTCTAATTGCCTCACCACTTCCCATCAGATGCTCTTGCACAATTGAAACCCTTTTTTGTAAATAAGAGAAAAACTGTTACTGTATTATACACCCTGGCACCTCATTACGGCACACATCAGTTCAAATGGAATTTTCAGAATGTTTTACCATATAATTGGCTAAATTTTAATGCAGTCTCCACATTGGAAACACTGTACCAAAGCAAGTTCAGCTTGCAAGATATGGAATAACCGATCCTTATAAAAGGATAATCTTTGAGCTAAACTATTACAACACACTGCTCAGAAAAAAATGTCAAAATAAATCAGAAATTATAAACCTCTCAGAAAATATATTGAAGTCACCTCGCGCCCATAGTTTTAACAAGAGCCTCTCAGCCAAAGTATTTTTGTATAAAATGGAAAACAATTTTGTTTAATGCTGATATTTAAGTTGTGATAATTTGTGATAGATGTGTAGAACAAGACATCTTTCCTTAAATGTGTGAATGGTTTGTTGTTTGAAGCAAGAACTGACCTCATGGTACTTCCAGAGAGACTGTCTGTGTGACACGGTGAAGAGCGTGATGCCCACCTCCCTGGCATGGGTGTAGATGTACCCCTCTACATCCACTGACACTGCACTGGTACACTCATCCAGGATGGCAAACTGCGGCTTGTGGTAGAACAACCTGGCCATCTGAAGGAAACAAATCAAAGAAGCTTCATCAGTAATGATCTAGCAATGTCAATTTGAGAGTGATGCCCACCCCACCTCCCTGGCATGGGTGTAGATGTACCCCTCCACATCCACTGACACTGCACTGGTACACTCATCCAGGATGGCAAACTGCGGCTTGTGGTAGAACAACCTGGCCATCTGAAGGAAACAAATCAATGAAGCTTTATCTATGGTTAATGTCAAATTTCACCATATGGGCACCATTGCAGGCATAGCCCGGGGGAAAAAAAGCAGCCTTTCAAAACCAAGTCAAGTCAAATGTCACTATATGGGGATGTTTCCAATGGAAATACAAATCAGTTGATTATCTTAAAATAACTAAGAAAATATTAGATTAACATTTTTTGTTCAGGCTATATGTATCTACCTTTTGTCTCCCCTTAAATTGCACTTTTATATATATGTTTCATTGCAATTTGATTGCACCAAATAAGCTGAGTTCCTTACAAATTCAGTATACCAAATCCAAGGGTTTGAGGAAGTTTGTTCCCAGTAGTACATACAAGACAAGTTTGATTGTTTGACTTACAGCAACTCTCTGCTTCTCTCCTCCACTGAGCACATCCATCCAATCCTGCACTGAATCCCAACTCCCCTCTCGCTCCAGGATGCTCTTGAGCTGAACCTACAATGGAAAAAGAAAGAGCCACATTTCTTTACAGAAAATATCTAAACAAAATCAATATTAGCTTAAATTATAATTATGTTTATTGGTATTCTCTTCTTTTGTAATTGTTTGAGTTTATAAAATTACCTATAGACTCTACCTCCACAAAAAAAGGGTTTGGTAAAGATTAAAGCATGCATACATGTACCATCAAGAGGCACATTATTAGGTACAGTTCAAATTCTCACAACATGCATAAAAGTCCACTTTAGAAGGGCTGTTCATTTGTTCAGTAACTGGGCTGCATTGACGAAGGCATAGCGGGTTGTGAGTACGGTCAAGGCCCTCAGAACATGGACCGCCTGCTTTAGTTGTGATCTGGTACATGGAATGTGCACGATCGAAGATCTGGCTGTGGCCAACGATGTAGCGCCCAGATTTACCCGCCATTGGCAGGAAGTTGTGTGATTATACAAAATGATGACTGATGAAGTGTATGGAGTGGTGAAGTGTGACGTCATCAAAAATCTATTTTTAGAATTTCCACATTTCGAAAGTGCATAGAAAATAATGGTCCAAATGCTGAAAATCAATTGAATATGTTAAGTATTGGCTGAGATAATGCCCATCCGAATGAATTTGTTTCCAATAGGAAATCAGTGTTATATTGCTCTGGTTCGTAACTTTATGAACCAGCGCAATATACATGTAACAATGATTTCCTATTGGAAAAAAAGATAATTCGGATGGGCATATCTCGGCCAATACTTAACATATTCAATTGATTTTCAGCATTTGGACATTATGTTCCATGCTCTTTCGGAAAATGAAGTTCAAATTGAGAAATTCAAAAAATAGATTTGTTTGATGTCACAGCTTTGGTACTCTATATCCATCCAAACTGACCTTGTCAACCATATTCTCCAGGTCCTTGTCTGTGAGACCTCTTCTCAACATGTCCTCCTTGGTGTCAGGGTAGATGATCTGATCTCGAAACGTCCCAATCGTCATGTAAGGTCTCTACACGAAAAAAAATGACATCAAATCTGTCATGACTTCAGGAAATCACAAACACTCATACTTTCTAACATATATGATCTGATCTCGCAGTGTCCCAATCGTCATGTCGGGCCTCTGCTCAAAAAAAAAATGCAACCAAATCATTCATTACTTCAGGACATATCATTGACATAACAAGGCGATAGCCGTAAAGTGTCTTGTGGAGGCCAATATAGGGCACCTACCAATCAAGTTTGGTTACAAACAAATGCAGGGTTGGAAAGTTATCAACCCTAATAGACTCTTGCAGGTAAAATTTCACATTGGACCTCATTTGACCTTTGACCTACTCATGTGACCTTTGACCCCAGAATATCATGGAGGCTAATATAGGGCACCTACCTATCAAGTTTGGTTACAAACAGATGCAGGGTTGGAAAGTTATTCAAATTTTTGTAAGGGTCACGGACAGATGGACGGACGGACGTAGGACAGACGGACGGACGCAATTAGGATCCCTTAAGCCCTCGGCGCAGACAGAGCCGACTTGACCTGATCCGACCGTTTTTCAGTCAGGCTAGAGTCAGTTTTGCTTAGTTGGAGCCGATTCAACATGTTGAATCGGCCTTGAATGACCTCCGACTGGCTCTTGACTGGCAAAACAGGATTCCTGAGGCAACGCATACTGAGTTAATCAGGTTGAAAACCAGTCGGATCGGGTCGAGTCGGCTCTGTCTGTGCCGAGCCTTAGTCTCCCTCCACCTACGGTGGGCTCGACAAAAATGCAAGCTCTGATTTTAGAATTCAAGCCACAGTTATAATGAATTTGAAGACATTTTGAGCATAAGTAAAACGAAAACACAAAAGCCAATTGTGTCTTTAATTAAGTTCTTTGTTTTTATTCATAATTTTCAGGGGAATTTGCCTTTTCCTCTGAACAAAATAGGTAATTTTGTACTCTTCCCCCCTCTCCCTCTCTGTAATGAAATTATCATTTACAATTAATAGTGGTTTATGTAGATAACCCTTCATATACATGGTGTATATAAATAATTAAGCATTACCAAACTTGAGCATAATTATTTACATGAATGTAAAAAGTATACTTCAATCACCTAGAGGTTTAAAATTGTGTTTTTTTTCTTCAAAGAACACCTTTAATATTGTTAGGCTGCTTCCTATAAAATTGCATTGTAACAAACATTGTTAAAATGAGAGTCGTATACAGCCTAGCTTTCGATCCTAGCAGAATCTTCGTCAGGGCACAAATGACAGTTGTTAAAGGCAGAACATTGTAGCACAAGAAAATAATATCAGCAGGCAGGTTCCCATCAAATTGCTGCTTCTTAACAAACAATTTGTTGAAGGCAGAATATTGTATAACGAGAAAATAATTTTCTTGAGCAGACTGCAGGAGGAGCTTCCTATAGAACTGCATTGTAACAACCATGTCATTTCATGCAGGGGGGTGTTTCACAAAGATCCTAAGTTGAACTTTACTCTTAGTTGGACTTTAAAACTATGGAAAGCCATTAGTTTCTTTGAAAAATTGTTGTAAAAGTTCTTTTAAAAGGCATAAAATGTTGATTCAAATCATTAATATCTTATATTATCAAGGAGATTTCATGTTCTTGATGCAAAATTTATAAAAAAAAGTCTAAAATACTTGATTTTTTGCTTTTGAATATCTCTTATTCCAAGGCTACAAATGGCTTACCATAATTGTTAGGTCCAACTTAGAGTTAAGTTCAACTTAGAATCTTTGTGAAACACCCCCCAGGACATTGTTTCACAAGGAAGTTATATGAGCAGCCTGTATGAGTGTCTCACCCGAGGTACATAGAATAGTTAAAGTATACTTTGATCACGAGAGTTGTTAAAATTGTGATGTTTCTTCAAAGAACACCTACAGAACTGCATTGTGTGAGTGTCTCACCTGAGGTACGTAGAAGAGCTTCTTGGCCTCTGGCTTGGTCAGCTTACCTCCAAACAACGGCCATAGCTGCAAAAAAACAAAAAAAACATAATGATACCTTCTTTTAGTATGTGATGAAGGTCTTGAGACATGTCAAAACATAATATATAATCATAGACCCAAGCCCGAGTATATGTTTGGGACCAGTCCTGAATGGGTTATGCTTTTCTTTCAGGTGGCCAAAATGACACATTAGATAGACTCCCACCATAGACTTGTGTGTGGTAGATCCTTATACATTGGTGGCCAATACAAGTTATTACCAATCAGTTACGCTTATTTTTCCAGGTGGACAAAATTACGCATCAGATAGACTCCCATCATAGACTTGTGTGTGGTAGATCCTTATACATTGGTGGCCAATACAAGAGTCTCCGGTGGCCAAATGAAATACATGGTGGCAATTGGCATCATGGGCACTGCTGTGGGAAACCCTTGATTATACAGCACATCCACACTTCAAGAACTTGTGTAACAAATTTCATTAACATTGCTAAGAGTACATCTAAAGGAGAAAAAAAAACATTTAAAGGGGACCACCAGGCAAAGAACAAAACATTATTATATGTTTTGGTACCGTTTTGTGATATCAAATAGATACCCAACGTTTTGCAAAGGGTTGTGTAATTCATAAACAAAGCAATTAATTTCCACCACTTACGGAACCACTACTATTTCCTGGTTCCATACCGGCCAAACATTTGCGAGTGCGCCAATGCTATTCACGCGTACGTTTATAGGCAATAGAATCTCAGGCGATTCTTTCGCTCCGCACGCATTAGTCTTCACAATTCAGACCGCATAAACGCAGGCTTCAGAATGGTGATGCATTTTCGAATTATATGTTTTTTCTGAAAACATATTTTTGTGAACTTGTTGATGGAATGGAATACTAAAGATGTTACCTTTCTATAACAAGAGTATTATTTTTGGGTGGTGGTATACAATAAACTGTCTGGTAAATAAATAGCACACTCAGGACAAAAATTATTTAAATATGATAATGTGAACTTATTTAAAGTAATTTGAAGGCATAATGAAGGAGCAGAGTTGTGTACGTGGGTATATAGAAAATTTAAATAGAGTACCGAATAAGTCATATGCTATAAAATAGCAATGGTTCTGAACAACTAATTCCTTTCTTTCTAGCTTTTAGTCGTAGTTGAAAGCTGAACAATCGCCTTGTCTGGCTTGTTTTGAACCCATGGCAATGAATAGCTGTGACTGAACAATTGAAGAGCTTATTCCCAAAAGGGGCTATATCCACTTTTTCAATTTCGGAGAAAATCAGGTTTCTTTGCCCAACTTTGTACACGTGCCTATGGGAATATGAAAATTGAACGTTCTATATTTTGAATTTTATCTCGTAATTCGTCCTAAAATTCAGATTTCTAGATAGCTATGTGGCTTATTAATGCGCTGATATCGTTAACTCATTTTACGGAAAGTGGATATAGCCCCTTTTGGAATTAAGCACTTCATTATTGTATGTTTGGGATCATACCTCTCCCAGTATCCTGAAGAGGGAGCTCTTGCCACAGCCGTTGGGTCCACACACCAGGACGTTGACCCCTGAAGGCACTTCAAACGACATCTCCTTCACCAACACGTCTGCATTGGGCGTCACCAGCGGCACCCGCTCAAACCTGGTAGAGGAAGTCAAAACATAAAATGATAGTAATAATATACTTCATTTATATAGCGCCTATCTCGAATGATAATTATCTTTAAGTGCTTTACAATGATGTTTGTACCCAACTCGTCGGTTGCATTCTGCAAACAATCCAGCACACACAAAGTGCAAGTTTTCCACTCGCTGGGGAGCATTCCAGCCAGGCAACCTTGTCGGCACATACAATGCTTATGGAGCTACCTTCTATCCTTCCAGGTACACATTGATCAGTATACAGTCAAACCTGTCTGTAAAGACCACCCAAGGGAGACAGTTCAGGTGGTCTTTATTAACAATTGCCTCTATTGTAGACAGTTCATATACATGTAAACTGCAATGAAGGGAGTCGAGATTAGTGGTCTGTACTGGTCTAAATAGAAAGGGGGTCCCTAAAGCAGGTTTGCCTGTACTTTAATCCAGATCATGCAATTCTATATAATACCAACTTAAGTACATTGTACAATAAACACAAGTTGTTCTTTCTTGTTACTATAAATGTGGTAGATTACAAAACAAAACATACATTTCATCATCAATATTAAGATGGATAAAAATCATAATTTATCATATGCGTGTCCTTATATTCAAGCAGCCATTGTCAGAGCCACATGTACCAACATTGACATTCAACAATCAGGAAGATTTTGTGAAATTTCACCGGATATCAGGAAAATATCTATAAAATGCATACAACCCATTGGAACCCAATCAATGCCCCAGCTTTTTTAATTCTTCAACAAGGCATTCAATCCACATTGCTGCTCTCTACCCAGGAGTATAAATAGGTACTTGCTTTGGTATTAAATAAATTGGTATCTATAAATGCTATATATTATTATACACTGACCTGATGATGTTGTCCATGTGGACAAGCTGCCCGCTACCAGGCACCAAGGGCTGACGGTCAGCCTCACTGTCAGAGTCTAAAAATACACACAATTTTAAGAAGAAAATGACTATTTTCTACAAAATCTGAACAACTTTTAGCATAAATGTGCACCACATTGGAATAATAATGCATATTAATATCTATGACTGTTTTCACCCAATGTGGTCTACCTCCGAGATATTTCAGCTCATGGTCTTAGGACAAATACCTTGAAATCCATTGACACTAAAAAAAACAAATTGTAGCCAATACCTGTCATACCTCAGCTGAGCAGGCATTTTTTCCTTTATGTTTTCATCTTGAGACAAAAATTATACAAATGTAGATTTTTGAATATTAGTGCTTACATAAAAATGCATATATAATCTCAGCAACTATTATCAGTAGTATTAAATGAGGTATCTGCCATTTACAATATTGAAAAACACTGGTATTTAGAATTTATAAATGAAAAAAGGCACACAAATGAAGAAATCTTCTCATTAATGCATTAAATTTCCGCCACTATTTTAGCCGATTGAGCATTATAATACAACCATGTGGGTGGTAGTTATTAATATGAATTTATAATAGGATATCAATAGTAATACCTTTCTCTTCCCTGACCATGGTCCTCTCATAGCGCCCAACATTGAGGTCTTCTAACACAGTCATCAGCTCGGTCACTCTCAATGTGAAGCTGTCACAATATAGGAGCAAACAGAAAACTATTTATAAGAACATGGACTGAATAAGACAATGAAATATAGATATTCACTTTCAATTGTTGGTTTTTAGACTAACTTAATATCTAATAACCATATCTGCTTGAGTTATGAACATGTATTGTTTTTTCAGTGGATAAATCATCAATAAATTGTTGGGCAATCACGTTGCTTTTTATCTGCATTACCAGTACTTTATTCTTTGATGATAATAATAAAATTGAAATCAAAAAAGTGTAAGCATACAAATTTCCCATTTGTTTTCTTTCTGCAAATTTATTTTGTTTAACTACAACTGTTCATTACTATATAAAGTACATCATACATGTATGTATCTTACTTAAAGGGACTTAGTAACATTGTCCAAATCTTCAAAATAAAATTTTAATTCTAGCGGTTCCCTTATATCTTGTTGTATTCGTATTAACAATAAAATCATGGGACAGGTTTCGGTTTTTCAAATTTCCCTTTCGTTACAAAGATATGTATGATTGAAGTATTCAGATAAGAAAAACTCCGGGCGAGTTTTTCTTCCGTGTACAAAGTGAGTGCAGTGAGTTACTGAATATCACTTTGCATTTTCGCTCATTACTTGGCCATACAATGTCCATTTGACTGGAAATTTTCACACAATACCCTGTGGACATATGAGATAACAACAATATACATTGCATCAACCATTCATCACTTTTTGCAAATGTCAACAAAGTTACTAGATCCCTTTAACATCACACTACGAAAAACATAAATTAAATGATTATAACACATGATTTGAATTAAAGAGCAATGCAGAAGCAAAAAAGAAAGAAATGAAAAAAACAACTAATAACATGCAATATATGGGTGATGAAATGAATGGAATGAAATGCCTGCACCAAAGCACCAGTGAAAGTAATATGTGTTGATTAAAGGTGTTTATTAAATACAATATACACAGCATAAACAAACTTTGCTTTAAAGGGATAGTTGAGTTCTGGTAGAGTGAGTACAGTTTTAGTAAAACTGAATTTTAAACCAAAACCTGCACCATTACATTACAAACTAAAAGTTATGACTCCACCATGCTCAAAAAGAATTTAAAAATTTCAAACGACTAAGTTAATGCCTGTTATCATTCAAAAAGAGCTGTTTAAACTAAAGAGGGCGCTTTAAAAAAAATGCATTTGTTTAAACCATTTTAAATAAAATATTGTGCATGTGATGTTTCGTTGAAATAGTGATTAGATAGAGAGATAATCAACAACTATCTAAAAACCTCTTTTGAAAATTTTTGAAAAGAGGAAGCATTTTAAAACGAATTTTAACGGCTGGTTCAAAATTATCGAATACTTGTGGGGCCCCACATTTATTACAATTGGATATGTTTATGGATATTTCAGCCGTTTCTGAACCGATTTTGATCAAATAAAGTTTATTCTGCCATTAAAATGGTATGCTCTTTCAAATTTGACACTCAGTTTTTCATTATCTCACAAAACAATTATTTTGTGTAGCGCCCTCTCTACCAAAACTCAACTATCCCTTTAAATTAAGAAAAGATAAACAAATCAATGTTAATAGTTTGAATGGTGTTATGACAAAAATAAGATAATTGCATTCTATTAAACAATAGAAAGAAGATAATTATGTTATTTGGTGTTTTAAGATGGAATGGACATTGAATGAAGCACTTTAAAGGGAACCACCACCCAAAAATAATATTCTCATGAATGAAATGTAATAGTTTTAGTAAGTTATTCCACCAACAAGCTCAATTGGTTTCTAGAAAAATTATATAATTTGAAAAACCCATCACGATTATATAGTAATTGTTCATGGCTCTGCAGATGAAGACTAGTCCATTGTCTAGGACGTACGCGCCTACCATGCTTCTATTGTCTACAAATAAAACACGGATAAGAATTATTGCAGGGTTTGCCCTCGCCCTTAGCAGTGGCCTGTGTGTCAATGGACTGCAGCAATTTCATTTGGCCACTAGAAACTTTTGTACTGGCCATCAGCAAAGTGGGATCTACAACACACACTTCTATGGAGGGAGTCTATTGGATTAACATTTTGGCCACTTGGAAGAAAAGCTGATTGAACAACTGTTGGCAATCTTTACATCAGCCCATCATTTGAAGTGAGGAACCTTATGTGAGGAGCCATATTTCATGAACACAGTATGACGATGCAACCTCAATTCAGGACTCAGAAATACATTATTGTTCAGCAGCAGCATCCATCTACTTACTAGGATACTTCCACAGCCAGCTGTATAAACAGATTTAATTTGTATAAACTGAATTAATTCTGTCAACTCAATTTTGATGGTACTGTCTTTTAGATCTTGACGTATCACAATTATGAGCTATAAGTGACCTTTGACCTCATGACCCCAAAATCTAATCAGTTCATTGGCTCTCCAAGGAACATACATGTACCAAGTTTGGTCAGAATCTGTCAATCAGTTCTTGAGATAATGCGATCACAAGCTGTTTAGGCATATATAATGAGCTCTGCGACCTTTGACCTTTGACCTCATGACCCCAAAATCAAATCAGATCATCGGCCCCCCAAGATACATACGTGTACCAAGTTTGGTCAGAATCCGTCAATCCGTTCTTGAGATAACGCGATCACGAGAACGGGACGTAAGGACGAACGGGACGTAAGGACGTACGGACGGACGGACGGACAACCCGAAAACATAATGCCTCCGGCAACTTCGTTACGGAGGCATAAAAATAATAACATGCAATATATTGGTGATGAAATGAATGGAATGAAATGCCTGCACCAGTGAAAGTAATATGTGTTGATTAAAGGTCTTTATTAAATACAATATACACAGCATAAACAAACTTAGCTTTAAATCAAGAAAAGATAAACAAAGCAATGTTAATAGTTTGAATGGTGTTATGACAAAAATAAGATAATTGCATTCTATTAAACAATAGAAAGAAGATAATTATGTTATTTGGTGTTTTAAGATGGAATGGACATTGAATGAAGCACTTTAAAGGGAACCACCACCCAAAAATAATATTCTCATGAATGAAATGTAATAGTTTTATTAAGTCATTCCACCAACAAGTTCAATTGGTTTCTAGAAAAATTATATAATTTGAAAAACCCATCATGATAATATAGTAATTGTTCATGGCTCTGCAGATGAAGACTAGTCCATTGTCTAGTACGTACGCACCTACCATGCTTCTATTGTCTCCAAATAAAACACGTACAAGAATTATTGCAGGGTTCGCCCTAAGGCTTAGCAGTGGCCCGAGTGTCAATAGACTGCAGCAATTTCATTTGGCCACTGGAAACTTTTGTATTGGCCATCAGCAAATTGGGATCTAAAACACACACGTCTATGGAGGGAGTCTATTGGATGTAACAGTTTGGCTACTTGAAAGAAAAGCCGATTGAATAACTGTTGGCAATCCTTACATGATCCCATTATCTGAAGTGAGGAACCTTATGTGAGGAGCCATATTTCATGAACACAGTATGACGATGCAACCTCAATTCAGGACTCAGAAATACATCAGCAGCAGCTGTCATCCTCTAACTAGGAGGATGCTTCCACAGACAGCTAGACGAACATACAGACAACTTGTATATAACTTGTTCTCACAATTGTGACTTCATGCATAGACTCGAGCAACTCACTGTTTGCAAACCTGCCAGTCCAGGACGTCACACAACTACAAAGAGTTACAAATTTGCTCATGTTACACCACTGTTAAGAGAATTACATTGGTTACCCATACGTCAAAGAATTGAATTTAAGATGTTAATGATAGTTTATAAAGCGCTAAATGGCCAAGCTCCTAGTTATATTACTGAGTTGTTGACTCTTAAGTTTCAAACTCATGGTCATAATCTTCGTAGTACACATGACACACTGGCATTGAAGATCCCCAACATTAGAACAAAAGTAACCTTAGGTGATCGATCATTTATTTGTGCTGCTCCTAGATTATGGAATAAGTTACCAGTGGATATTAGGAAATCTCAAACATTGGACAGCTTTAAATTGAAAGTAAAAACTTATTTGTTTTAAACACAGACTTAATTTTGATTTATGATTATGCTTTATATTATAATTATAGCATTGTGTAGTAGAATGGTATTTATAGGAGCTCTTGAAGCGCAGTCGATTATATATATATAGTTTCTGCGCTATATAAATTATCTTTTATTATTATTATTATTAAATCAAATCTGCTAGGATCACTGAAAAGGCTAGACTCACAATGCATATATCAGCAAAGTGTTTTTTTTTTCTTTCATAAATTATGAGGCATTTCAAAGTCAAGCAATTCCTTACATCTGAATTCTTCCAGTTTGCCAACTATGGTTCATGCCAGATCCTTCATTCTCAATATCTCAGGACTTCAGATGTGTTGCACATGTACATACAGAGCTACGGACCCATCACCCATATTGTCTCTGTCATTGCTCCCCCCCCCCCCCCCCCCCTTTGAACAATCTGCCATTTCCCATTAGCACTGTACCAACAGTAGCTGACTAAAATGTGTTTCCTTGTAATACATTATCATAACCTGTTATAAGGCCAAGAAATAAGAATCATTTATTGCATCCAATTCCTGCCTATGCCACTGGTTTGGTGCTTTTAATATAACACCTAATATGATTGATCACCACCTCTTAATGCTTTAAAATTATATTATTACGCCGGTCATCGGACACACTCACACACAATCAATCCTCTCAGGAGACGTGCAATTTTTTCTCCCTTGGGAACAATGCATTTTGGCAGCCATGAGGCACAATCAACAGTTAAGTTGTAAACACATCCCACTCCTGCAGAGTCCCCATGTATACACCAGTGGATTAATTCAAGCATGCATGAAGAACAAGGAAAGACAACAAATAAACACAACATAACAGCTCCCTCTCCAGTGCAATCTACTGCTACAAGAAACAGAACGTCACTGCAAAGCATCCAACCAAAAGGTGTACAATACCAGAAATAGTGGATTAATTAATAAAAGCATGCATGAAGACCAAGGAAAGACAACACATGTAAACAAAAGAAC
Source organism: Echinarachnius parma (assembly GCA_037951105.1). Taxonomy (NCBI): domain Eukaryota; kingdom Metazoa; phylum Echinodermata; class Echinoidea; order Clypeasteroida; family Echinarachniidae; genus Echinarachnius; species Echinarachnius parma. The sequence continues at coordinate 35,711 of JBAMJV010010931.1, read as the reverse complement.
AGCTCCCTCTTCAGTGCAATCTACTCCTACAAGAAACAGAACGCGTCACTACAATGCATCCAACCAAAAGGTGTACAATACCAGAAATAGTGGATTAATTAAATTAAAGCATGCACGAAGGCCAAGAAAAGACAACAAATAAACACAACATAACAGCTCCCAATCAGTGCAATCTACTGTTACAAGAAATAGAACGTCACTGCAAAGCATCCAACCAAAAGGTGTACAATAATTGGCAAGCCCGACATGTACAAATAAAGACTTACCCAGACAGCCTTGTCATTTCTCTACCAGACAAGACCAGGCGGCCCACTGCCTGTGCCATTCTCAGCAGCATCCTACCGGCTTGGTAATACTCCTGACATGAACAATGGAGATGCATTCATTCATGTATGTCTTTAGCATTGTTTTTTTTTATTCAAAGGGAAGTCAAAAGAGATGGGATTAACTTAAAGGGTACCACCACCCAAAAATAATATTTTTATAAATGAAAGGTAACATCTTTAGTATTCCATTCCATCAACAAGTTCACAAAAATATGTTTCCAGAAAAAAATATATAATTAGAAAACGCATCACTATTCTATAGCACACGTTCATGCGGTCTGAATTGCGAAGACTGATGTGTGCAGAGCGAACGAATCGCCTGGGATTCTATTGTCTATGAACGTACGCGTGAATAGCATTGGCGCACTCGCAAATGTTTGGCCCGTATGGAACCAGGAAATAGTAGTGGTTCCGTAAGTGGTGGAAATTAATTGCTTTGTTTATGAATTACACAACCCTTTGCAAAATGTTGGGTGTCTATTTGATATCACAAAATGGTACCAAAACATATAATTATGTGTCATTCTTTGCCTGGTGGTCCCCTTTAATCTTTTTTCCGGTGTAGTGTGGCCTGCAAAAATCGTACGCAGTTGCAGATGCGCATGCGTGTAGACTGATTACGGTTGTGCCTTGCGAAAGTTGTGCCATATTATTGTGCACTTGCATGCTTATAAAAGATCAACGCATGCTCTACCAAACATTTAAATGGCGTGAATGGAGCTTCTCAATCCACCATAAGTTTTTTGACAACATTTTGTGGCGAAAGGAGCCATTTTGAATGCTTTCTTATGACTGGGAATGATTTTCGCAGGCCTGTTTACAAGTTTGTGCGCATGCGCATTTGTGTCTGATCATGAATTTCGCGGTGCGTACAGATTTAGCGTGTCACTGGGAGAGAATCCTGCGCCTCGCAATAGATCAACTAGATAAATGGCACAATAGAAGAGCTGGGCACTGAAAGGGTATGTTTAATTGAATTGTATGCGTATGGACTGTGTATTCTAGCTTGTAGCACAGCTCAGCTGCATGTAATAAGCATGTAAATGGAAGGCAAGTGGTTGAGGAATATGGACACCTCAGCGAAATTTACATCCTTTAATGAATTTGGTATGTTTATACAACCACTTTATGAATGATGAATTTCATCTCTGGAATATTCTTTGGAGACTAATAATGGTATTCACACATAAGAATGTTTTGTACTTCTTCTTTAAGAGCTCTTTGAGGAGGAAGGTCAAGATATTCACTTGCACAGATACTTTTATGATAATCTTCTCTAGATGGGCATTTCACGAGGAAGTCAATATGCTCACTTAATCAACATTTGGCGGGCATATGGACTTTTATGCCTCCATTTTTATTTTATCAGATGAAAGTATTCTGGGAATGAGGTATATAATAAAAAGTATCATAATATCATTCTATTATGAGTGTTAATAAATAGCACATTAATGGGGGGAGGAAAAGCATTATGACATGTAAGCCATCATGGAAAGAAATTGATAAGCAAAGCATTGATTTAACAATGTAAAATACATGGTAATTTTTGTGAAGAATATGTGCCCAAGAATATGAGACAAATGCAGACTTTACATTCAGTCAATGATAAAATGACAAATATTGGATGGTGAGTTGAAACATGAAAGTTAAACTTTTTGCAATAAGTGTTTTTGTAATCCAACATGAACTTACCCCGCTAGGCGTGTCATTTCACGCCCAGAAAGGACGACACGGCCGATTGCCTGAGCTAAGCGAACCAGCATACGACCAGCACGATAGTAGTGCTATACGGCAAAAATATCAGCACAAACATGCCAAAATGCAGACTTTATAATACTCAAACACATGCAGTTTTTGGCTTGAAAATTATGTCTTATCTATATATGTTTTAGTATGTAATCTATTTTTTTTTATAGCAAACTTACTAATAAATTTGGACAAAATTAATTAAATAATCTAATATTTGTATTACTATTTGTCAAAGAAAGAATTCCATACTTGAGACAGACAATTTAAAACATTACTATGTACTTTGACTTTCAAACTTTTGATTAAAAAGTGGAAATCTAAAAGTACTAGGGCTTAATCGATTCCCAGATATTGCTCCTTCATAATCTTGCTCAGAGAATAAACATTTCTGAAAAATAACCCATGGCACAAAAGGCATACAAACGTTGGTTGGTTTTTAAAATGTTAACTTAATATACGTAGTCTTACCTCCATGAGGGATGTGTGTGACATGGTATCGAATGGTGTGTGTGCCAGGTTGAGGAATGGGCGGCTTACCACTAGATATCCTACCACAGTAGCCATATCTGATGGGGGAAACAAGGTATCAATCACAGTATGTCAATGAAGGTGTTATGGCAAAGGACGATAAAGGCATCCGCCTGCAATGATGGCATTGGGCCACGTCCATGCAATAGGGATTATTTTTTAAGGGGCAGGGCTTAGCAAGTCATGGAAGACATTTAAACTGGTGGAAACATGTCTTCCCTGTTTTTGTAGTTACTTTATAAACTCAGGCTGGAATATTGATAAAAAGCTCTTTGAATGTAATAAGGTAATTTACTGGTTAGAAAGGCTAATTATTATCCCTGTACATTATGGATAGATTAAGATAAAAACATGCATGCATGGCTGGTCAAAGTCACATAACAATATGAAGGCGAGTTTTAAAAAATGGCAAAAAAACAGACAATGGAGAATCAAACCATTCAAATGATGTTGAGCAAGTTCAACTTCCAACATATTCATCCAATTACGAAAAAAGGGAAATGACGATTTAAGTGTGGCAAATAAGAATTGGCAATTGACTGGATAGACTCAAGATTTCTGTGATGAAAAGTCGTGCAAAATTCCTAGTATCTCTTTCTAATCAAAACAAAGCACGAGTTACGGGGCATATTTAAATGAGACTCTTTGTGAGACATGTTGCTCACTTGTTTCATGTCTCACAGAACACTTATCTCCAGTTTGAGACACAGGTACCTGAAGACAGGACATGTAAAGCCCTCTGCAGACAGAGCCGACTCTACCCGATCCGACTGGTTTTCATTCGGATCGGCTCAGTTTTCAGTGCCTCGCGACACACATTTTGCTAGTCGAGAGACAGTCGGATGCCAGTTGGGGCCGATTCAACACGATGAATCGGCTCCGACCGACCGGGCCCAACCATAGCCTGATTGAAACTAGTCGGATCGGGTCGAGTCGGCTCTGTCTGCGCCGGGCTTTAGACACCAGCCTAGATCAGGGAGACCGATGGCAAGAACAGCTCTGGAAGATCGTCCAATCAGGACTCTTGCCCTGAGAAGAAGATTTGTCACAGCACCAAGGATTCAGACCCAGATTCTTGCCGCATGAGATCAGGGTACCCATCTGAGTTTCTGTCTAGACAGTCAGGAACAGGCTCCATCCAATACAAGCACAGGCAGAGGCACAGGCATGTGGCATCAGGTCAAGAAAGCCTGCATAACGGCCCAAGTTGTCACCTGCACAAAGACGAGCAAGGTTACACTGGGCTAGAGACCACAAAAGCTGGACAATTGAGGATGGCAGCATATTCAATTCACAGATTAGTCCAGGTTCTGTGTCCAGCACAGTGATGGTTGTAATTGGGTGTGGAGTAGAAGTGGACAATGATTTACGTTGGGCTAGGGACCACAAAAGGTGGACATTGAAGATGGCAGCATGTTCTATTCGCAGATTAGTCCAGGTTCTGTGTCCAGCACAGTGATGGTCATTCGGGTGTGGAGGAGAAGTGGACAGACTGCTTTATAGAATGGGTTGATAAATCCCTGCAATCTGATTGGTTGAGAGCAAAATTTGTGCAGACAATTAATTGTACTGGATGCATGAAAAGTCATGCGTCCGGTAAAAAAATCATGCGTCCGGTAAAAATGTCAAGCGTCCGGTAAAAAATCATGCGTCCGGTAAAAAATTTCATGCGTCCCGTAAAATTATTTCATGCATCCGGTAATTTTTCTAATTTTTAATTTTTTGACTTTTTGGGGGGCGTAACAATGCCCATTCTATAAAACAGATGATGCGCAAGTTTATTTCGTGGGTCGGTGGAATTGTTTGCACGCGGTAACTATGGAAACTAGTCTTAACAGTTCCATAGTTACCTTGTGCAAACAATTCCTACCGACCCACTCATACCTGCGCATCATTTGTATAATGTGTGAGAGAGGTTCAACAAGGAGGCGGAGATGGCATGATGGTCTGGGGAGGAACCAGTGAGCAAGAGAGGACCTAGCTGGTCATCATAGTTGGAAACCTTGTCCTATTCACGTCTGGTCCCAAGAATATGTGCGCTAGAGTTTATGCAGAATACGTGTTATAGCATAATCAATTAATCTTGAATGGGTTAACAGTTTAGCCATACATCAACAAAGTATTGCAGACAGTGGTTCTTCCCTGGCCAGAACCATGGGGACCAGTTTATCCTGGTGGATGACAATGCGTGGCTACATCCGTCGAGCCAACACTGTTGACAAATTTCTTGGTGACAACAACTTCCAGCAAATGGACCCATGGCTATCATATTCATCGGACATGAATGAATTCAATAGAACTGTGGGATCAACTGGGAAAAGCTATGAAGGAAAGGATGCAACCTGGGAACACCGTTCAAGAAGTGTGACATTATATAGTAGTTAACTGGTGGTGGAGGGAAAAGCATGGAATGTTCCACTCCGAGGGATTTTAAATGCTATTGAGAGAAGAGCATAAGTCCTGATTGCTGGAAGAAGAACAGCCTTATCTAATGGAAGACTAGGCTAGGGCAACATCCCTCAAGACCGGATTTCTCACCTAAAGAGGAGCATGCGTCTGCAATGTACCCTGAACTAGAGCAATGCAGGAATGTATACAAGATATTGAAATGTTGAGAAATGTAAAAAAAAAAATATAACAACATTGGTTGAGTGTCTTCTTTGTATTAAAAAGAGACATGAACTAAATTCAGAACAAATAAACTAAAACCTTTTCAAAGGACTGAATATGATAGAAAGCATGGTGAAGAGACTTACATTTCGCAATGATGTTGTCAACAAAGCCCATGGAAAACCTGAATAAGATGAAGGAATGGAGATGATCCACCTACATGAAAAAACAACAACAACTCAACATTATCAAATATTCTGTAGCTAATAAATCATATTTTTGACGCTCACCTGAGGTCAATCAATTCACATCTGGCGCATGTTCTCTCTGGCACCCTCAGAAGATATGAAATCAGTTGAAATCATGCCAAAATCTATAATGTGATGTACTATTTAATCAATAACTTTTGATCCCCTGTACCTAACATTATGATTTACCATAATGTTTGGGTGAATCATAAAAAAAGACAGACACACATATAAGACAAAGCTTAACACATTTCACCAGCCACTGACCACTTCAGCATATTAACCCCACTCACATAGGGACCCTATGGGGCCATTCTGCGATATGACAACTTGCATTGTCATTTACCGTAAATCTCCGTGTGTACGGCGCACTTGTGTATAAGGCGCACCCCCTACTTTCTAAAAAAAAGAAATTTTGTTTTGGGACACTTACTTACAAAGATCTTCAATTATGAGAAAAATTTATAACAAATTGTTAATTATTAGATAATTGCATATATAATGAGTACTGCTGCTCATGAATGTATGAATATTCATTAGTAATTTGCTTAATAAACTTGAATTTTTTACCTATTTTTTACCTATCTTATATATATTTTTTTTTTGCTGTACCTGTGTATAAGGCGCACCCCCAACTTTTTCTATTTGTTTCCGACGGAAAAAAGTGCGCCTTATACACGGAGATTTAGGGTATATAGATACCTACATGTTACAAAATGTCCAGATTGTAATACTTGTTGATGTGGAGAAGAAAATATTTGAAATTCATTTCACATTTCCTACGAGCCATTCTTGGGTCCCATGCAGCTAGGTAAGAATAAGACTAGTTATGTGAGGTGTACAGGAAGAAAGAGCATAAATTCCTTTATTTTTAGAGCCCTATTTTGTTACTCTACCTGCTTTAGTTATGTTTTAATGATTTTTATTATTGTGTAAATAACTATAATTTAGAAAAAATCCTCAAATTGGCAACACATTGTGATACATGTATTTGTGAAACAGATATATTTGTGTTCAAATTGGCATCTTTGCGGCAAAGTCACTATATTTGTCTTAAATGGTTATTACTTAATATTTTCCACCTATTTTTATGCCATTGATCTGTCGATGAAATTTAGGAGTTGCCAATTTGTAGAGGAAAACAATGATCAATTGTGCCTTAAAATAGCTCTCGTCCTTGATGGGATTACAGCTAGGTTCGGTATGATTTGATCATTTGATCATCTTTTGAAGGAACACCAAAATGCACAAACAACTTTCATTCTTCATCTACCATTTTAGCAACTTTGGATCCCCTCCCTAAAGATAATTAAAGGAGTATATACCTCTGTGCAAAATTTAAGCTAGAATTGTTGAATAAGTAGTAAATGCATATAACAGAAAGAAAATAAAACAAAAACAAAATGTGACCTAGAAAACATCAATGATACAATAGGGGCATTCACACATGCTAAAAAGTAACAATTGCATGTTGCTTCAAATCATGATTATTTTTTTGCATATTTTATATTCATTTAATTCCAATGGGTTAATTTAATAGCATCATTTTATTCTCTGGTCTCTAACAGTCGAAAAAGCACAATGCAACTGAGTGTGCAAATGGAATGCTGTGAAACCACTAGACCACCGAAAGGCTGGTTAATTTTAGAGTTTGATTCTAACTATCCCAGTAAGTAAGGTTATTTAATTCATTTAATTGTGCTGGGTCATTAAAAAAAGTATGTTTCTTGCATGTTCACACAGGCAAAAAAAACACCTCACAACCTGCTGGATTGTACGATTTTTAAATCAAAATGCACATGAGCAACTGGACCAAACTTTGACCTACATGTAACTATTCCGCACCCATCCATTGACCGAGTGCTGAAGATACTGTAAGCATGCATTTTGCATGTTGGATATGAAAACTGATACAATTTACACTGTTCACACACACAAACACCACTTGCAAAAAGATACACCAAAAGTGTATTGCACATGATGATTTGAATCATACTTATTTTCATAAATATCCGAACTACTATTTTCAGGCACAAAACCGCCCCTCCCCCACCCCCCCCCCCCCCCCGAAAAAAAATAAATAAAAATAATAACAAAAAAATAATGAATTGCAACCTAAATAATCATAACTATTTGGGCAGTGTGAATGGTACTAGCAATGAAAGCTGCTAACAAGGTCAAGCATGAAAACATCAAAACATGAAAACACATGCTATAAATAGAAAGATTTGGGTCAAAACATGGTCCTAGATGTAAACAAGTGTCTGGGTTTCCTATTAGCATATTTATTTGCATATTTGGGAGAATGGTGATTGGCTGAGAGCAAGAGAAGGATAACCAGGTGCTTGTTAGTTGGTCTGCAGGTGGTAGGGCCCCAAAAAAAACTGTTACGCCCACAGGGCCCTTGTGGGGCCACCCACAAAAATCTTGTGAACAACTTTCATTCTTCATCAATAGAGGCATCTACATATGAAATATCAGGTCTGTCATACTTCTGGATCTTGAGAAGAAGATGTTTAAAATTTACATATTTTTTACACTTGGTGCCCTCCTCCAGGGCCCCCCTGGGGGCCACGCCCACCATTTTAGCAACTTTGGTTCCTCTACCCCTAAAGATGATTCCTGCCATGTTTGGTTGGAATCTAATCATTGATTCTGGAGAAGAAGATGAAAATGTATATTTCCTATGGTAGGGCCCCCAAAAAAACTGTTACGCCCACAGGGCCCTTATGGGACCACCCACAAAAATCTTGTGAACAACTTTCATTCTTCATCAATAGAGGCATCTAAATATGAAATATCAGGTCTGTCATACTTCTGGATCTTGAGAAGAAGATGTTTAAAATTTACATATTTTTTACATTTGGTGCCCTCCCCCAGGGCCCCCCTGGGGGCCACGCCCACCATTTTAGCAACTTTGGTTCCTCTACCCCTAAATATGATTCCTGCCAAGTTTGGTTGGAATCCGATCATTGGTTCTGGAGAAGAAGATGAAAATGTAAAAAGTTTACGGACGACGGACGACGCACGACGCACGACGGACGACGCACGACGGACGACGGACGACGGACGACGGACAAAAAGCGATCACAATAGCTCACTTGAGCCTTTGGCTCAGGTGAGCTAAAAAGCTAGATCCGCCCCTGTTGCGTGCACTCAAAATTCGTTCCCGCTTAGTTAGTGACACATCGTTACTTTGCAGCCAGAACGCATTTCAGGAGAGTGCGTTGCGCACTATACTAGACTAGATGAGACTAAACTTTCATTATTCAACAGGAATATCAGAGTTATTAATAGGAAGATAAAATGTGTTAAAATTACCTGAATTGCAGCCCTAACGTGCATGCTCTCCAATATGACCCAGTGGTAGTGGGTCTGAAGGCAGAGAAACTTGACAGACGCTGCGACGAACATCACACCCACCAGGACGAATCCGTTGGCAAAGAAGTCGCTGAAGGACACAAAGCCGGGATCCTGAAATAAACGTAGGGAAGTTGGTAATTAAGAAGAAAAAAATACAGAATATTAATACTTGGTGAATCAAATTGAAGTTAAGATCTGCAAATGATTACAGGCAAGGTGATTTTCGCGCAGAGCTGCACATTTGCTCATATTATCAGCATTTCATGGCAAGCTACCAGGACTTTGCCGGCCTGCCAGGACTATTACAGTAGTCTATTTTAAAGCATGTTTTCACATTTTTACATTCACAGATGAGTTATGATATATACCATTTCAAGTTGTCAGGGATAAAAGCTAAACTTTCACAGTTTTCTAGGGGGTTTCCCAAAACTAACCTTTAGCTTCAAAGTCAAATAATTACGCAGATATCAGCAACATTACATCGTATAGATTTTTAATAAGATATTATGACATTACTGTGAACCAACAGCTTACTGCTATGTTCAAAATTAGCACAGGCCTGCTGGCTCAGGGCCACCTAATTTGATCACAAACGTGAATTCCATTGGCACGAACAGACAACCAAATATGGTCATATTTGTCTTTGTTCTGGGCCACTAGGACTGGACAAATCTTGTTTACAAGTACAACCCCAAATGGGCTAGCCACAAAGATAAAGAGTTAACGTCTAGTGCATCGCTTACCGGATCAACAAAGGGTCCATACTTGAGTTGCGTGACATACAATGTGATACCTCCAACGCAGAGTGGTCCGACGTACCCCATACAATCACCAGCCAGCTTGAGCAGGGCGGCCCAAAAGTTACGTCGTCCGTAAACGCGAAGGTAAACCTTCCACATACTGGGCTTCTTTCCAACGGCAGCTTTTTTAGCCTGAAAGATATATACAAGGTGAAGACTTTGATTTATCAAGTAATTAGTTTATTATAATCATCAATTAGTCGAAAGAAATTATGCGTAATAACAATTAAGTAATCAGCTAGTCTGAGCAGGGCTGCATAGAGGTTACGCCTTCCGTAAACGCTGTCCAACAGCAGCTCTTTTCGCCTGAAAAAATATACACGGTGAGGACTTTATCTTCTTGTAAAAGTAATTTTTGTTATCACATTTTATGATGGTAGACAGAAATAGGAGAATAATGTACCCCTCGCAATCACAAGACAGCTTGATAGGGGCTGTCCAGAAGTTACATCGTCCACCTGTAAATACGGATGCAAACCTTCCACAAACTGTCCTAGGCTTCTTTCCGACAGCAACTTTGGTAGCCAAGCTGGAAGATATCATTAAATGTGGTGAATTTTATTTATTAAGTTATTAGTTTATTAATAATTAACAATTAATCTTAAAAAAGTTATTCTTAATGATAATCAATTACTGTTAACGTGGTAATGTTCGCGGATTCGTGCTGATGTCGGCATCAGCGAATATTAAAACCTGCGAATATAAATGCGCGATTTGCAATGCGTGTGAACACTTGCTCGGCCACGAAATAAAAAATCTGCGAATGTGTTTCTGCATCTCGAAAATAACAACGTTTAGAGTAATTTTATGGTTATATTGTACTTAAGGTATATAAATCTTTAAAACACATCTAAATTTTTTGTTTGTATTCATAAAGCCCCACTAGAAGTCTATCTTATATGATAGGGCGAAGTATAAAGCAACACTGTAAATGTGTCTTATTAAAGGGACTTGTCCAAATCCTCAAAATCCAATTGGAGTTCTAGCGGTTCCCTCATACCTTGTTATATTCGTATTAACAATAAAAGCATGGGACAGGTTATTGGTTTTCCCTTTCGTTAAAAAGATATTTACGATTGAAGTGCTCAGATGTTACATTATCCACTGGACCGCGAAAACAGTGTACAAAGTGAATGCAATGAGTTAGTGAATATCACTTTGAATTTTTGCTCATTACTCGGCCATATAACGTCCATTATTATAAACTGGGCAATTCCAAGCAAACATTGACATAACCACTGATTTTTCAAATTCGTTGTACCATAACAAATTTGGTATCAAATGAAAGCTAAAAGATTGAACTTTCCAAAAATGTATTTTGTTTTTGAAAAAAAAATTGTAAACTATTATTTTATTGTTAATGTATAGCATAAATTAATTTTCAGTTATTTTCACAAAACATTCAATTAAATATTAAGCATAAAAGAACTGCGAAAAGGAGTTTTCATAACATTTTATTTCAGTGTTGATAGGATCATTGCTTCAATTTTTCAGATAAATATCAATTTCGTCATTTTCGGTCTTCGTTCCGCTTCAGTGACTGTCTCATTTACAATCATTAATATGTCACGGCGTTACACTAAAAACAGATATTTTTAATATTTCTGGAAAAATATGAATGGGAATGAAATAATTTTTTGTTTTCTCTGTATTAGCCCATAGGGGCTATAATATGCATGCTGAATAGCAGCATTATCTTTTACCACTTATTAATATAATCAATATCAATTTGGTCACGGCGTTACGTTTTGTGTAACGCCGTGACGCTACCTACTGGATTCCCATTGACATAACACAGTAGACATAATCAAATAGTGTAAGTTTTTTTGTAGGTATGCTTGGGCATTGCTCATGCTATCTATTATATTAATACGGTAAGCTTCAAACCCCGAAATGGTTCCCACTCGAGATATCCTCACCCCGAGGATTCGGCGACTTCCCGACCGTCGCGATCGAAGGATATACGTTTTGCGGAGGACAATAAGGCATTCCCGAGTCGCTCCCGCCCCGTGGTCGTCGTCCAGATCGAAGAAAAGGGAAGTCAGCAATGTCAATTGCCCGTTTAAGACGCCGAGCATTGACTAACGATTTATCGCCGTAAAAGTATTTGTAAGAATATAAATTGGAGTAGATAAAACAAATAATATATCGAGAAACCATTTTAGATATAACACGTTGCGAAACTACCCAGGTTTTGATAAATATCAATATTTATATTACGCGGATGGTATGGTAATGATCGCTATTGCCGATTGGCATCGTGTTTGTAAGTGCATCGACGACAAAATGCGACAACTTCAATTTAGCTGCGGTTATACAACGCGCAATGGCTGTACAGCCGTGTATACACGTCGCGCAGTCATCTAATTACCCCACCGAACCGTAGTTTATTTACATAGCTCACTGACCTGCTGACCATCGTCTCTGGTCACTATATATTCGCCCTACCGTACACGATACTATAATTGCGCCAGCTTATGGTAAGATGTATTAAGTCCGCGAGCTCACATGCTTTGTACACAGCTGAGTGGGTGTGCAAAGTGCACTGAAGTGAATAAAGCGGGGTGGACAATGGTGGAGCAGGGGAGTTTTATACAATCTCGACATCTTGGGGTAAGATGATTGTATTATGCCATCCGCGAAGAGAAGACGCCTGGGGGTGGGGGGGGGGGGGGGGTATCTGCTCATTTATTATGCAATGCATGTATTGACGGCTACTATTCCCTTCAACCATGGAACTCCCATATCCTTGCTTCAACGGAATATATCATCGGGTTTCACAAGAATATGACAAAATGTATACGCCGGAGAACTTAGATTGGATATGAAAAGTTTATGGGATGCATAGACGGCTACTATTCCCTTCAAAGGAATATATCATCGGGTTTCACAAGAATATGACAAAATGTATACGCCGGAGAACTTAGATTGGATATGAAACGTTCATGGGACATGACGGGTTATGTGTCATGCAGGCAATTGGAGTCGCGGGGGGGTGGGGGGGGGGGGGGGGGGGTTCAACGGCGAAGCTACTGTATATTAGCAAGTACACGAACATAGTGTACTGTATCTAATTTAATACAAGCGGAACAAATTATGGACTATAAAATATGGGGGATAATTGAATAACTTTCCATGGGTACTAAACCATTATGATTTTGTTATACATTGGCCCGATATCGTTGGACGGGACCCTAATGCGTCGGGGCCCCGTCCAACGACGGGTTGTGGGGCGGGATTGAGTCGCCCGTGTTTATTTTGTCTTATATACTATTTAAATTATGACTCTGGGAATAGTAAAGATTTAAAGTATCGTTATGTCATCATCGCTTTTCTCTCACAAAAACCCGCGGATTTCCGCGGGTACAGCTAGTAATTATATGAATAGGGTCAGTTGATAATGTTTCCATCTCAAAGTTACCCGAGTCATGTATGTGTATGGGTTGTATGTCCGTCTGTCTGTATGTGCATCTGTACATCAGTGTTCTTTTTTTTGCAATATCTCAAGAATCATTGGATGGATTTCGTTCAAACTTTGTACAATCCATGTATTTAGAGGTACGGATTATTGGATATGATTTTGGTCCATGAGGTCAAAGGTCAAAGGTCACATAGCTAACAAATATGCAAAAATTATATTATTATCAAGATAGTTTGAGAATCCTTGAAGGATAACATAATAATAATACTGGTATGCGTCCAGTGAAGTATATGACCTGATTAGGGAATGGGGTCATGGGAGGTCATAGGTCAACAGGTCAAAATATTGTTGTTGTTTTTTGTTCTCACAATTAAGTTCCAGAATCAATGTTAGAAAGAGTACTGTAGGTAAAAGACAATTTTCTGAAACTGTTTGGGGCACAGGTCAAAGGTCACTCGGATAATTACCAATTCAAAAACAAACATTTACTAACTCTGAAATCATGTTACATGAAACAAATCACTTGCAAATATGCACTGTGCAGACCAAAATTTAAACATTTATATGTTATTTTGAGAAACAAGGTCAAAGGTCAGATGTCAAAGGTCTCATATATCATTGTTACATTTAAGTATGTATTTTGGTTTTAATATTTGATGGTTCCATTAACTAACTTCTGAAATAGATAAGAATTTCAATTATGTCCTAAAAGATTTTTTGATCAATAGACGGCGCTGTGCTGCAAATTTGTGTCATGTGGATGATCATTTAATAGCATCTTGGTTATATCACCCATTCATCTAGTTCTTTATTGATTCTGGATCACTACATTAAAATTATATCATATTATTCATCTCCCATATAACATGTACAATTCAGAGGTCACGGCGTTACAGTCACAGCGTTACAGTGCATAGATACATTTATGATATCATATTTACTATGAGCATTGGATTTGTTCTACATTTTTATTTGGATGTTCTAGCTTGATGTCTAGTACAAAGAATCAATGTGACAAAAGTGCAAAATGTTCCTGTAGTTCACAGAGTTTACTTAGTTTCTTAGCATGTAAGAAACCCATGTCTTTTTGCCGTCACGGTGTTACGGCAGATATTGATATTCATAATTAATAATTTATTGGGAATTTTGGTTTTCTTGCCTATTGTAAATTATTGGTAGGATAGTGGTTACAGATGCATATCAAAAGTTGGTTCTAGATATTTAGATTTTATGAGTTATTTGGACTTTCATTGTGAGAAACACCCTCTGACCGTCACGGCGTTTGCTTGGAATTGCCCAACTTCAAATTTTCACACAACAACCAGTGGACATATCAGATAACAACAATATACATTGTATCAACCACTCATCACTTTTTGCACATGTCAACAAAGTTCCTAGATCCCTTTAACAGCATGGTTATCTGGGCATGTCATTTATTTACTACTTTATAGTCAACACTCGTCGGCGACTAGAAACATGTAAAATGGACTTAGAATGAACTAAGCTATACTGTTGTTTATTGAATAAGGACCCTAGCTGGCATAACAAATTGACAGCAACTTCCTATCCATGTATGTTGTTGAATTTGATTATATGCATATAATATATAGCCTACTCCTATGACAGGTTAAAATCACTATCCTATTATCTTGCTTATGCTCATAGGTCAAGGTACATTGTATAAAGTTTCTATATACCGGTACTCTGAATTTGTTAAGTGTGTTGTACCTTAATAAACAAATTGTGTTGATTTATGATCTCTTATCTGATCCTGCTCAAACGTTCACTAATTATAACATTTAGACATTTACAATTTTGTATATAACAAATTATATTCCACATACTAAGAATCTTGCTCTACGATTGGTCAAAAGTTAATCACGTGATGAAATATAGTTTCGCCCATTCGTTACACTCTGTAGATATCTTGGGTGAAAGTGCGTTGCACTCACTAGATAAAAAGTACTATCTACACTCCGCGGTTGCATTGAATAGAATACCAATAAGTAGCGCGATAACTCTATGCGCGCGGTTGCATTGAATTGCTGTGGAGAGTGTGTATTCAAATTCCGCACTATTCAGCAGACCATAGAAGTATGACTCCAACACTGCCGTTGTATTGTAGGTAGGTACCACCCGGGTACGGTAGGTCTGCTTCATTTAATACGGGATTTGAATAGCCACACACAACCGCGGATGTGTGTGTTGCGCGAATTACAAATGCATGTAATGCGTACTTTGCACTGTATGTATCGTACACCGCTTGCCATGACTCTGACGTTTAGACTTTAGAACGTTGACTTAATGAACTGTTTTAGTGTTTCATCATCATTGATTACAATTTTCTTGGAGTCTGACTTGGAGTTGGAGTTCACTTTCATTTTATATAGACCCAAGTGCTAGCCTATAGCCTTAGGCTATGGAATTGTCATGGAGTTAAACAATTGGAATAGCCATTGTTGGTAAGTAGATCAAAGTCTAGTACCGGTAACTGTAGTGTTAGTGTTAGAACTAGGCCTAGACATTAAAAGCAGTTTAAGTTGTCTTTCTCGTAGACCTAGCTACCAGTGAAATGTTTCCAATGTAGAATATAAAGCAAATAATCACCTTTTGGTTTCAGGCAATGGCACAATCTATCACTTCCTCGGCAATCTGAATGTATACGCTATCTTTCCTCAGCTTCGCTTCGGAAAGATAGCTACATCCAGATTGCCTCGGAAGTGATAGATTGTGCCATTGCCTTCACCAACGGTAATTATTTGCTTACTATGATTTCAAAGTCATATGGCCGTATGTCCTTCGGCAAGGCACTTTATATGCTGCTCTCAACCCAGATGTAGAAAATGGGTACTTGGCAGGAAATGCTGGAGCGCTCATCATGGCAGTTCGGCTAAAGCCAAGGTAATAATACTCTAAGCGCTTTGCAACTCTGGTGATAAAGAGCTATATATATAACAAGAGCCCCAGGGGGGCACGACGCTCACCTGAGGTCAATCAATTCACATCTGGCGCATGTTCTCTCTGCATATACATTGTATGTATAAGGAGAAAAAGATCTTTGAATTTTATACATTTTTTATCCTTGGGGGCCCTCCAATTAGACTCCACTAGAAGCCAAATAGTAACATTTAAACAACTTGGGAACCCCTACCACTAAGAATGATTTCAACAAAGTTTGGTTGACATATAATTATTCAATTGGAAGAAAAAGACAAAAATGTTAATTTCTCTTGGAAGTCCCCCCCCCCCCCTCCCAACATATTACCCCCACAGAACCCCTCAGGGGCCATCGAAAGAAATGTCATGAACTTTCATTCTTTTTCAAAAGAGGCATCTATAAACCAAATATCAGGTCTTTAATACTTCTGTATCTTGAAAAGAAGGATGTTTAAAAATGTACATATTTTTACACTAGGTGCCCTCCCCTAGGGCCCCCTTGGCAGTCACATCCATCATTTTAGCAACTTTTGTTCCTCTACCCCTAAGGATGTCAAGTTTGGTTAGAATCCAATCATTGGTTCTTGAGAAGAAGATGAAAATGCATATTTCCTATGGT
The DNA here is from genome assembly GCA_037951105.1 of Echinarachnius parma. Taxonomy (NCBI): domain Eukaryota; kingdom Metazoa; phylum Echinodermata; class Echinoidea; order Clypeasteroida; family Echinarachniidae; genus Echinarachnius; species Echinarachnius parma. The sequence continues at coordinate 19,107 of JBAMJV010010931.1, read as the reverse complement.
AGGGCCTCAAAAATATTGTTACCCCACAGGTCCCTTATGGTGCCACCCACAAAAATCTTGTGAACAATTTTCATTCTTCATCAATAGAGGCATCTAAATGTGAAATATCAGGTCTGTCATACTTTTAGATCTTGAGAAGAAGATTTTTAAAATTTACATATTTTTTACACTCAGTCCCCTCCCCCAGGGCCCCCTGGGGGCTACGCCCACCATTATAGCACATTTTGTTCCTCTACCCCTAAGGATGATTCCTGTCAAGTTTGGTTGGAATCCAATCATTGGTTCTTGAGAAGAAGATGAAAATGCATATTTCCTATGGTAGGGCCCCCCAAAAAATGTTACCCCCACAGGGCCCTTATGGGGCCACCCAAAAACATCTTGTGAACAACTTTCATTCTTCATCAATAGAGGCATCTACATATGAAATATCAGGTCTGTCATACTTCTGGATCTTGAGAAGAAGATGTTTAAAATTTACATATTTTTTACACTTGGTGCCCTCCTCCAGGGCCCCCCTGGGGGCCACGCCCACCATTTTAGCAACTTTGGTTCCTCTACCCCTAAAGATGATTCCTGTCATGTTTGGTTGGAATCTAATCATTGATTCTGGAGAAGAAGATGAAAATGTATATTTCCTATGGTAGGACCCCCCAAAAAACTGTTACACCCACAGGACCCTTATGGGGCCACCCACAAAAATCTTGTGAACAACTTTCATTCTTCATCAATAGAGGCATCTAAATATGAAATATCAGGTCTGTCATACTTCTGGATCTTGAGAAGAAGATATTTAAAATTAACATATTTTTTACACTTGGTGCCCTCCCCCAGGGCCCCCCTGAGGGCCACGCCCACCATTTTAGCAACTTCGATTCCTCTACCCCTAAGGATGATTCCTGCCATGTTTGGTTGGAATCTAATCATTGGTTCTGGAGAAGAAGATGAAAATGTATATTTCCTATGGTAGGGCCCCAAAAAAAACTGTTACGCCCACAGGGCCCTTGTGGGGCCACCCACAAAAATCTTGTGAACAACTTTCATTCTTCATCAATAGAGGCATCTACATATGAAATATCAGGTCTGTCATACTTCTGGATCTTGAGAAGAAGATGTTTAAAATTTACATATTTTTTACACTTGGTGCCCTCCTCCAGGGCCCCCCTGGGGGCCACGCCCACCATTTTAGCAACTTTGGTTCCTCTACCCCTAAAGATGATTCCTGCCATGTTTGGTTGGAATCTAATCATTGATTCTGGAGAAGAAGATGAAAATGTATATTTCCTATGGTAGGGCCCCCAAAAAAACTGTTACGCCCACAGGGCCCTTATGGGACCATCCACAAAAATCTTGTGAACAACTTTCATTCTTCATCAATAGAGGCATCTAAATATGAAATATCAGGTCTGTCATACTTCTGGATCTTGAGAAGAAGATGTTTAAAATTTACATATTTTTTACATTTGGTGCCCTCCCCCAGGGCCCCCCTGGGGGCCACGCCCACCATTTTAGCAACTTTGGTTCCTCTACCCCTAAATATGATTCCTGCCAAGTTTGGTTGGAATCCGATCATTGGTTCTGGAGAAGAAGATGAAAATGTAAAAAGTTTACGGACGACGGACGACGGACGACGGACGACGCACGACGGACGACGGACGACGGACGACGGACAAAAAGCGATCACAATAGCTCACTTGAGCCTTTGGCTCAGGTGAGCTAAAAATGGACAGATAGGGACTATTATTATCATTATTATATAGTCCACAAATTGGACTCAGGTGTGAACCCAAATTTAACCCCATTAGGAGTTAGTCCCAGATGTACATTGAACTAGGGTCTTATGGATATATATAAAAGGAATACGAGTTAGGACATAATCAGTATTGAGTTTGTACAATGTTATGCCACAACCACACTGGGCAACAACTTGATCAGAATATATATATGCATGTGTATGTTATTCTATAAATCTGCAGTGGAGTACTGAAATAAGTGTTACATAACTGCTAGATAAATCAGAGTACGGTAATATAATCATAGTTATTGCTTTCTTTTCAACTGAAGTAATATATGTTACACAGTACACATTTCTGAATCTGCAGTGGAGTATTACATTGCACATACAATTTACTAAAATCAGTGTTGCATAAAAAACTGCTTTCGAGATATGGTCCATGAGCAGAGTAACCTTTGTAATTGCATTCTTTTCAACTGAAGTAGTATACATGTGTATGGCAGTATGCTACCCAATATTTCTAAATCTGCGGTGGAGTATTACTAAAGACATACAATACACACAAAATTTACTCAAATCAGTGTTGCATAACTGCTTTAGAAATATGTCAGAGTATAACCATTGTTATATTGCTTTCTTTTCAACTGAAGTAGTATACATGTGTATTCTACCCAATATTTCTAAATCTGTGATGGAGGATTACTGAAAACATACATTACACTAGAATGTATAATTTACTCAAATCAGTGTTGCATTTATGCTTTAGAGATATCAGAGTAACCATAGTAATTGCTTTTTTTTCCAACTGAAGTAGGATCGATACATGTATTCTACCCAATATTTATATTAAAACTACTGTGGAGTATTACTGAAGACATACAGTAGGACACACATAATTTACTCAAATCAATGTTGCATAAATGCTCTGGACATACGTAGTATCATAGTAGTTGTGTTCCTTTTAACTGAATACACAGTAGTATACATTCAGAGTGCGTGTATATATATACTTTGCATTATTACATAGTTTGTTCTTCAGCTCTTCTCTGTTTGTCAAAGATGCATTCAGTGGGGTGGTGTAGGTAAACAATGGTCCTTGCATAACTATGTTGTATAGAGTGAGGAGTGTACATACTATCTTTAAAGGGGACTATCAGGCAAAGAACAACACATTACTATATTTGTTAGTACCGTTGTGTGATGTCAAAATAGATGCCCAACATTTTGCAAAAGGTTGTGTAATTCAAAAACAATTTTAATTACCCACACTTACGGAACCATACGGCCTCATGGTTCCATGTGCGCCAATTCTATTCACACATACATGTACATTTGGAGACGATAGAATCACAGACGATGTGTTCGTCCTAGACAAAATGTTGTCTTTGTATGCAGACCCATGAACACATGCTGTAGTATGGTGATGCTTTTTGCCAATCAAATCATTTGTCTGGAAACATATCTTTCAGAACTTTTGGGTGGAATGGACTGCTAAATATTTTACCTTTTATTTATATAAGAATATTATTTTGGGGTGGTGGTACCCTTTAAATAAGGATCTAGTAACTACCATGTCACATGGAGAAGAACAAATATAGAAGACAAATGGTTGATATAATGTGTATTGATGTAATCTAATTTATGTATCCACTGAGTGATGTATGAAACTTTCATGATGAATCAATGTAAAATGGACAATGAGCAAAAATGCAAAGTCATAGTTGAGGTAATTAATACTCATTGCCTTAGGCTCGTAATGTATTCTCACTATAGCTTTTTTTCATATTCTCACTATGTACATGTACATGTAGGTTATATAGGTTTGGTTCAAATATTCTCACTATTTTTTATTTTTTTCAAATTAAATCATAGCTATACCAATAACTAAGTTGAAATTTAAAAGAAAAGAAAACAAAACTGGTTACATATTTTAGAAGTACAATGTAATCTGAGGAAAGCAGCAATGTATGAAAGAATCATTACATATTGAGTTTGCTCAGTTCAAAAAAAGTGAAGGGCTGGGGACACATATTTTTCAATAATATTCATAACTTAGGCTTTTAGATCATTGGCTCTGTACGATTGAAATGTCAAAGGTCAAATACTACAGACCTGTTTTAGCAGCTAACCTGCCTAGATACAAAAGATACCAACAACAATGATCCCCTGCATGGGAAAATGTTATGGAAACAATCTAAAGAGGTCACCAGTCTACAGTGGCCGCATTTCTTGTTTCCCTTTAATAGGTGATCACTATACAAGCGTTTGACTGTAATAACATGTACAAAGTATGTACAGCTCATTGTACTAGACATGTAAATCATGTAATCAATTGTTTGCAAGAAATTTTGATTGATGATTTTGCACGCTACTTAATTTACAGGAAAGAAACAAAAAAAGTATCATCAGAATTAATAAATGGACCTGGGTTTAAATCCCAAAAATACTACAAGAAAAACAAGCTCATAAATTGTCCTTCACCTTGACACAAACTATTTCCTTAAAATTAAAATGCCCACAGTGACTTCAGATATGGTGCAGATTACTTATCATGTTTCTGAATGTACCATGTTATCTCCATTTTCCATTGAAAAAAAAAAGGTGTTAGTATACTATACATGGATATTACAATTCACCTTCATGTAGGAAACAATAAATAAAAAGTTTGCATATAAATTGAGGGGAGCTTGGTCAAATCATTTGAACAAGTATGCCGGGTCATTCCTTTGTAATCAGTAACCCATTCATATTTGTGCTATAAAGCAGACTTTGGACACTCTAAAAAAAAACTCAACGTCATATTCAGGTTTAGAAAAAGATTATTTTTCTTCTTTGTATTCCTCTTCTTCTCCTACTCCTTTTAAAGGGACAGGTCCACTTTTACAAAACGTCTGAACAGCTTTCAGTTGAAGGATGGGGATCAATGTAACACGCAAACAAAAAATCAGAGCGAACAGCCCTCTAATTTGGATTCTACGAATGAAAAACGAATGCGTCCCTCCATTTAAACTATATATCGGTCAATAAAGGAGTTCAACTGATTTAGCATAATATTACAACAATATAGTACTAATTCTCGTAAAGGTATTGTGAAGCCGACATTTGTTAACGTATGTCACGGAAAAAGATCTCAAAAAGAAAGAATATATAATTACATGTAGTCAGTTTAAGCGATGTTTGGGTATTTTGCTTGGTAAACGCTCATACATTAGTACTTATGCGCAGGTCACGTAGCTAGCGCGGGTCACGTAGGGGTCATGCATACCGATCTGGCACTCCGTGAAATCTATGTACGAAATTACTCAACGGCCGAAAATACGTATATTTGTACCTAATTAACCGACGTCCCTCAGTTTATTCAGTTTTAGGTCTATAACTCCACGAAAAAAAGATTCCAAGCCCTAATTTTTTCAGGCATGCTATTAAATGACATTTCCTTCAATAAGGCAATAACCTCGCAACTTTTGAATTTTGGCTTGCAAAAGTGGATCTCTCCCTTTAATACCCTCTTCTGCTACTTTCTGTCGTACACAAATGTTTCCATTGCATTTTGTGCACCTCATTTGGATGGATATCGTGCATTATGAATATTCATTATCATCGGGCGAGTGTGAGAAGGGAGTAAGTCAATTTTTTGCTAAAGTGAGTTATGCATACCATCTTGTAGGTCGGAGCCTCTTCTACACGATGTGAAATTTTCAGATAAAAATTATGTCTAATTTGGGGGATATCCCACAAAATATAAACAAGAACTACATTGGTTTCTAAATGGCTTTCCAACTTTAAACTATAATTATCTCTGAAGTACAAAAAAGTGACTTAGCGCCCTTCTCATTCTCAACCGACATTATTACATGTATTCATCATTATTTTAACATGGCTCCACACTAATCATTTTTGCTACTGGCCTAGTCAGGCTAGTAGAACATTCACTTTCAATTTACAGAGGCGCCAAACCAAAATCTACTTTAAAATTCTTAAAATTACAATCAAATTACATTTCATTTGTAAACTGTCTTTGTCTACTAAATTCACAATCTCACACCTGTCATTGATTGAAAAACGCAATAAAAGATTAGGATTTACAAACAATTTAAGAAGATTTTCTTTGTCTGCCACTGTCAGAGCGTACACGTGTGCATCGTGTTCAAGCATTATGATGCAAAGAGAGCATACACGTGACAGTCCTCTAACTGTGCAACATAGATTGTAGACGTGTGCATCATGCTAAAGAAATATGACGCACAGAGAGCATACACGTGTTAAATGTGTTCAAGCATAATGATAGCTGACTAACCATGCCACAGAGATAGTAGATATATAGTAAACTCACCTTCTCCTCTTCGAACACATCTTTGAATCTGTTGTGGTTGTAATTTGATTCATGGATGAGCGGCAGAGATCCAAGATCCGTCATCTCCATGGGGCGTTTGTAGCCAACTTTCAGCAGCCAATTCAACCACCAATATGTGACCTGTTTGATGATGATTTTTATAGTGATTTAATAGCAGTTTATATCTTAATTTAAAAAAAAGGAACATTTGTAATGAATATAAATGATATCAATTATAATAATACTGATAATAATAATGATAATATTAGCGATAATAATTTTTTTTAAATATAATAATATATAATAACAATAATAATAATCATAAGTAATACAAAATAAAAATAATAATAATTGTATGCTATTTAGTTAAATTATTTAGAGGAGCATTTTATTTATTCTTTGTCATCGGATACAATTCAAAATTTCTCACCCACAAAAATACTAGCAGCCAAATTTAAAAGACACTGATTTTATGTGAAGCTGATGGGTATGATTCCTAATAGGTAATAGGTTTGATTTACATAGTGCCTAATATGATAGAATATCATCTCTAAGCGCTTTACAATGATATTATCCTGGTTATAGGATACAATGCAAACCAGCGCACATTGTGTGCACCATCTCCACTCTAATACTACTCCACTACCTGGGGAGCATTCCTTCCAAGCAGCTCATGGGCATTGAGAAGATCCTTCACATTAAAGGGGACCACCGGGCAAAGAACAACACATAGTTATATGTTTTCGTACTGTTTTGTGATATCAAATAGATACACAACATTTTGCAAAGGGTTGTGTAATTCATAAACAATGCAATTGATTACCACCACTTACGGAACCATTATTATTTCATGGTTCCGTACGCGCCAAACATTTGCGAGTGCGCCAATGCTATTCATGCATACATTTTGAGACAATAGAATCCCGGACGATTCGTTCGCTCTGGACAAAGGTAGTCTTCGTACATGCAGACCCATGAACGCATGCTTTAGAATGGTGATGCGTTTTCCAATTATATATTTTTTCTGGAAACATATTTTTCTGAACTTGTTGAGGGAATGAACTACTAAAGATGTTACATTTCATTTCTAAGAATATTATTTTGGGGTGGTGGTGGTACCCTTTAAGGCTATTACCCCCTACCGGGTCCCCATTTATACACCTGGGTAGATAAATTTTAGATAAATTTTCTTGCTGAAGTACAAACCGGGTGGGCAGGGTTCGAACTTGGGATCTCACGATTGGAAAGCGCGCGCTCTACCAATCTTGCCACACCACATCCACAAATGTTCTATTCCTAGCTATTCTTGCCACTGTTTATTGTGTTTGTAAATACGAACATTGTGTATTATATTATTTGCCATACCCATGTATATAATGTTCCTTTAAATGTCCTTGAACAATTGTATCCTTCATCCAAAGTCATTCACCCTAACCTTTTCCTCAACCCTTTCCGGTACACCCCATTGACTGATATGTTTTGTAAACAATTCCTCTCTGTGAAATCCCTTGTACAGTGTATGATATGTTATTTAGATATTAGTGTGAGAAATGAAGAATAAAGGCACTTGCCAATTCAGACTCCGAAAGAACAAGTCCTGTGTTTTTATTCCCTCCTGGTCAACCTCTTAACATACATAAAACTGTTGACCTAATCTATATCACCTTACTCATGCTATAATCTTGATTACCACAAGTAAAATGTGAAAATTAATAATTCATAGCTTGCCCCAAAAGGCCAGTGGATAAAATAAAAAGTTAGTGTGGGCGCTTGTAAATACCTGCGAGAGGAGATTCACATGCTGGTCCATGTAGAGCATTTCTTTGTCTCTCAGATCCCTCGGCAGCGCTTTCGCGGAATCATCCTGGCAACAACCGCATAGCTGTGAATGGATTAGAACATTAACATCATGTCAATTACATTTCCTGACACACTGAATGCGTACTTTGCCTGAAATTTAGTCTGAAAAAAAGAAAACGGTTAAAAGAACTTAAGTCTAGTATAAATCAATTGCCTACAGGAGCCTGGTAGGTCTTACACTAACTCTATAGATGAGCATTTCAAAGTCTATTAGGAAACAGGTTAACATCATAACTCACTTCTCCTTTTTTATATCTAAAATAACACATGATGTAATGCAAGAAAAGTTATTTCTGGCAATTATATTTATGCTCTGCAAGTTTTAAGGGTAAGATAGCGGCAATAACAGATTGCACCAATTGTGCGATAATGAACAGTTTTATAATAAATGCAAGTATATTATAATCTTATGATTGAAATTAAACCCAACACTTGATAGAACAGTATACTCAAATTGGGTGGAATTCACAAAGAAGGTTTGTAGGAGGTTTGTACAAACCATGGTTTTACCATGGTCTACATCTATGGAATGCCATTTGTAAACCAGGGAATAATTTCTGGAGAAAGAATGTAAACTCCTTACTAGTTAACAATGTTGATTTACAATTTACTTGTATACGAGCAGCATTCCATATTATGTAGACCATGGTAAAACCATGGTTTGTACAAACTTCCTACAAACCTCCTTTGTGAATTCCACCCAGTGAGTCTGATGTTGTTCAGTTCTGTCAGGTGGAGTGGCATCGCGATCATGATCAGTTCAGCCCAAACTTATCAGGTTTATAATGATTTGATATTTCCATAAATTTCTTTCAAATATCAATTAAACTGATAAAATTTGAACACTTACATTGATTCTGATGATGTTGAGCTCCATGAGTAGGATGAGGGAGTACAGAACAAGCGAGATCACGGTCAGGTCGAATCGCATCACGTTGAAATCCGCCTGGCCCAAGCTGATCAGATTCAGGAGCACCGCAACCTCGCCCAAGATTGCCAGCAGCCAGTAAAGAACCAAGACCAGCGCCAGACTTGGCAACTGCCACAGCTCCATGTGGTGGTAGAAAATGAGGGCGACAAAACCCGTCACAAAGGCCGTGATGGACGGCAAGTAGAAGTGCAGCTGTGATGGACTGTTGACGTAAGTCTCGTCCGACAGGATTCCCTCTCCGATGGACGTGATGTGTATTAAAAGCAGAAGCGCGATCAGCATCCATTTGTAGGCGTGGCCCTTGTAGCGGAGGAGGTACTTTCTGTCGACGTTGCGATACCCTGTGCAGCATCCTACGATAAGGAGAACGAGGCCGAAGATGACAAGGAAGGCCGCGTGGGGAGCGGCGTCTAGGGCGTCGGTAAAGCATGTGTTGTTCGAGACATGGTCGCTGTCCCACGCGAAGTCCGGGAAGTACTCGAGGTCAGAGTTGTTGACGCCGCAGAACCACTCCCAGCTTGAAGCCTTCATGGCTTGGCTTGTCTCTAGTCCTATTTGGCCTCAGCAGATCTTTACAAGTTAAATTTGGCAGTTGACTGGATAAGGCCAATTGAATTGGTCTCTTACAGGCATCTATAGAACTTGTAACTCCATGAATCGCTCCCTGGTTTAAGTACAAAATAAACAAAAACAAACAAATCATATATATTTGTCCACACATAGAACTGAAGTAGAACTCATAGCAGAGAGAGAAGAAGACCTGCAACAAACTTCTACAAGCAGGGAAGAACTGAAGAATAACAGCAAAAAGACAGGACTTTGCTACGGTAATTATCTTAAAGGGATAGTTGAGTTCTGGTAAGGAGAGTACAGTTTTAGTAACCAAAACCTGCATCATTACATTACAAACTAATAGTTATAACTAGAAAGGAACACAAAATTACAAATGACGTAGTAAAGATCATGTTATCATTCAAAAAGAGCCGTTAAAACGTAAGAGGGCGCTCTCTAAACACTCATCGGTTTCAACCATTTTGAATAAAATATTGTGCATGTGATGCTTTGTTGAAATAGTGATTAGATAGAGAAATAACCAACATTTTAACAATTTTAACAATTTAAATACCTATTTTGTAACTTTTTTGAAAAGAGGAAGCATTTTTTTGAATTTTTAACGGCTGGTTCAAAATTCTCTAATAAACCCGGGGCCCCAGGTTTATTACAAATTGTTATATTTATGGATATTTCAGCCGTTTCTGAACCGATTTTGATCAAACAAAGATGATTTTATTGTTTAAATATTATGCTCTTTCAAATTTTACACTCAGTTTTTCATTACCTCACAAACCAATTAAGTAGTCTAGCGCCCTCTCTACCAAAACTCAACTTTCCCTTTAAAAAGACCATAATAATGTAGACAGGGTCTATCAAGAGGTCATCATCAACTGACAATAAAACAATTCAAATAATAATTTTGTTTTGATTTATATATCACCTAATATGAATCATCTCTTAGGTGCTTTACATTAATACCCCGGTCATCGGACACACACTCACAATCAATCCAGTTGATTATACAAGTCTGTCTGCAGATGAAGCACATCTGTTCAGTGTTTTTTTTATGGATGTGAAACTTAGACTTTGAAAGAATCAGATGTTACAGGGGAAAGATTGAGGCCTTTAAGATCACATCTGTACAATGTCAAAATTGGTCATACTATAGATAATACACTTATCAATTGTATGACGCACCTCATGACCCCCAGGAATAGTGCGTCATGGTTGGGTCATTTACCACAACATTTTTGACGCAGGTACCGTCAAGGCAACCCTTGGTCTGTCAACGAAAGGGGTGCGTCATCGTCAGTCAGTTTACCCATCATGGTTCATCAAAATCAAGAGATGGTGCGTCACAAAAGTAACCGCATGTACCGTCATTGTAGTTGAATGGTCCGTCAGAATTTTGACACAGGGGTGCGTCATGGTACACCAAAATCCGACTCACATAGGACCAATGACGCACCATTCCTGGGGGTCATGAGGTGCGTCATACAATTGATAAGTGTTTAAAGGTATGCCCGTTTACACACCATAAAAATAGTTTCCTTGGATCAGAGAGTACAGAGTCAGAGACAACATGGGTGGCAATCAATAATCAATCACAGCCTGCTCCATATAACAGTATATGTCTGTATGATATGATTGTTTGAGACGTGATACTGGAGGATTCTCCAAAACAAGATCAAAGTCACTCCTTGCACAGGTGAATCAACTGAAAGATTCGTACTTTGGAAAAATCATGTGCAGACAGTGGATTGGAGAAAATATGCTGACTTAAAATGGTTCAAGCCTTCAAGGCACTGGGAAGACAGGAAGCTTAGACCCAGAAAGAGATGGGCATACTTGCGTATTACTATTAGGCCCCACTACTGCTATACTGTATACACTTACGGTGGGGCACCCCTACAAGACAAGGGGTTAACAGCATGCTGCATTAACCCCTTACTCCATTGCCTTGAAAAAAGCCTGATAGTCAGCTGCCTTCATTGTCCAAGTAAACACTGGGGAATTCCCCTGTCTACCTAGCCTTAAAACTAGATGTTTTTCACACTATTGATCAATTTGATGCTGTGTATGTCTGTATAAATTGCATAATTGCTTTGGCCTTTGTTCAACAAACAATTATAGCATGCCTTCATTGAATCATTGTGTTAATCTTATAAGTAGTTCAAAGCTGGTTGTAAAGAATTTCTTAGAGTCACAAATTGACCTATATTCATTGTTATATACTTTGGAATGCGATACAAAAGCCACATGTATTGACTATTTTCTTGTCCAGACACCTATTGAAATGCTGCACCCCTGCAAATAGTACAAGTCAGAGTACTTTGCAGAACCCATTGTCAGTTAGGTCATTCAGACACTAATCTCTGAAATAATCCCTTCAGCCTTTTGATAATACTGGCTGGCAGACAAGCCTAAACATGTAAACAACTGTTCTAAAACCTGTGGTTGAGGGCTTCACAGTCAGAAAGCTCAGGCTCAGATTGGAGCTTCAAATCATAGATCAAATATTTTAAAAACTGAAATTGAAAGTGCTTCTGACATTGGAAAGCTCATGTAAGTTTTAAATTATATTCAATTCTAACCCCCTGTTATGTTAAGTTTGATTAATTGGTGAGATTTTAGCTAGAAATGATTTTATGATTTTTGCCAGTCTCACAAATTTGTTTACTGCAGCCTGCCTATGAGAGTGACCCTAGGGTGACGGTGGGGCTTAACCTAACCCTAACCTAATAAACCCTAATCATAATCCTAACCCATCCCTAACACTAATCCTAACCCTAATCCCACTCATGTACACTGTATGCGGTGGGGCCTGAAACATGATATTGCCAAGAGATGGCTTGAATTTGATAGTATACAGTATTACTATTAGAGATGATGAGATGGACCAAGAATGCTGACAGATGCTGTGCTAAAGAGGAATACCTGGTGAGAGAAGATAAGAGGGGAAGAGCCTGAACAGGTCGGCCACAATCTGATCAACCTTAGAGAACTGAAGATAAATTGCTATATATTTTCATACAATTACAAAATAAAGACACTTCAAGCTTCTTTTCAAAAGTTTGTAACAAAACTAACACCATTATTTTAGTAATGAATGAAATGTACAATTATATATATATGTCATGTTTTTAGGCATTATATTAAATAAAGCAATACATACTATGATTACAAACAGATACATCTCGATATAATAACGAATTTAATAAATAAAACTATGTCATTTAATTTCACCTTAGACCTACTCTCCGACCCTCCAACAGCAATGTGTAGCAGCTATTCACCGTCGAGCGTATTGCTAGCTCATCGCAAGCGGCCAGCTCTGGCCAAAATCTTGCTACTGATGCCGCTCGGCGGATGCCCCAAGCCAGCAGAATTGAACACTTATGTTAACTCACATTTGAGGTCAAGGAAGGTGCTTATGTTTAACTTTACATAATGCGTACAAGTGAATGTTGAATTCGTAACATGTCAAATGTATCGAAATGGTCTAAATCTAAATTGATAAAAGTTTTTTCTTACCGATCAATACCGGGCTGAAGTTGGTTACTTTTTCCTTATTGGATATTCACGGGCTGAAGTTGGTTACTTTTTCCTTATTGGATATTCATTTACTTATTCGATATTCATTTACTTATTCGATATTCATTTACTTATTCGGTTTTCCGTCGTTCAACATACATATCACTCGATCTTGTCACATCTATCGAGATGCAGCCGTTATGCGTGGAATGGAGGGGCCGGGAGCGGAGCTGAGGGGAGGGGAGAGTGGGGGAGGGGGGGGGGGGGGGGTTCACGCTAAAATAAGCGCCATGGCACAATTAAAGTGCCCTAGTCCACATGGAACGGGCAGCCACCTATCTCAAGTGGTCAAACATCATAAGAGGAACCCAGAATAGGTTAGCTATGCGGTTTTAGGTGGTCAAATTGACCGTTATTCACAGACATGCATACTATAAGGAAATAGCAAGAAAACATACTATCACTCATTTATATATAAGTGCCCCAAAGTGGCCTTGTCCACATGGACCGGGCAGCCACCTATCTCAAGTGGTCAAACATCGTAAGAGGAACCAAGAATAGGTTAGCTTGACCCGGTCCATGTGGTTTAAGGTGGTCAAACTGACCATTATTCAAGGACATGTATATTATATTAAAAAAGAAAAATGGAATATAACACATTATCACTAAAATATATATAAGTGCCCCAAAGTGCCCTAGTCCACATGGACCGGGCAGCCACCTATCTCAAGTGGTCAAACATCATAAGATGAACCCAGAATAGGTTAGCTTGACCCGGTCCATGCGGTTTTAGGTGGTCAAATTGACCGTTATTCACAGACATGCATACTATAAGGAAATAGTAAGAAAACATAATATCACTCATTTATATATAAGTGCCCCAAAGTGGCCTTGTCCACATGGACCGGGCAGCCACCTATCTCAAGTGGTCAAACATCATAAGAGGAACCCAGAATAGGTTAGCTTGACCCGGTCCATGTGGTTTAAGGTGGTCAAATTGACCATTATTCAAGGACATGTATATTATATTAAAAAAGAAAAATGGAATATAACACATCACTAAAATATATATAAGTGCCCCAAAGTGCCCTAGTCCACATGGACCGGGCAGCCACCTATCTCAAGTGGTCAAACATCGTAAGAGGAACCCAGAATAGGTTAGCTTGACCCGGTCCATGTGGTTTAAGGTGGTCAAATTGACCATTATTCAAGGACATGTATATTATATTAAAAAAGAAAAATGGAATATAACACATTATCACTAAAATATATATAAGTGCCCCAAAGTGCCCTAGTCCACATGGACCGGGCAGCCACCTACTTCAAGTGGTCAAACATCGTAAGAGGAACCCAAAATAGGTTAGCTTGACCCGGTCCATGTGGTTTAAGGTGGTCAAATTGACCATTATTCAAGGACATGTATATTATATTAAAAAAGAAAAATGGAATATAACACATTATCACTAAAATATATATAAGTGCCCCAAAGTGCCCTAGTCCACATGGACCGGGCAGCCACCTATCTCAAGTGGTCAAACATCATAAGAGGAACCCAAAATAGGTTAGCTTGACCCGGTCCATGTGGTTTAAGGTGGTCAAATTGACCATTATTCAAGGACATGTATATTATATTAAAAAAGAAAAATGAAATATAACACATTATCACTAAAATATATATAAGTGCCCCATAGTGCCCTAGTCCACATGGACCGGGCAGCCACCTATCTCAAGTGGTCAAACATCGTAAGAGGAACCCAGAATAGGTTAGCTTGACCCGGTCCATGTGGTTTAAGGTGGTCAAATTGACCATTATTCAAGGACATGTATATTATATTAAAAAAGAAAAATGAAATATAACACATTATCACTACAATATATATAAGTGCCCCAAAGTGCCCTAGTCCACATGGACCGGGCAGCCACCTATCTCAAGTGGTCAAACATCATTAGAGGAACCCAGAATAGGTTAGCTTGACCCGGTCCATGTGGTTTAAGGTGGTCAAATTGACCATTATTCAAGGACATGTATATTATATTCAAAAAGAAAAATGGAATATAACACATCACTAAAATATATATAAGTGCCCCAAAGCGCCCTAGTCCACATGGACCGGGCAGCCACCTATCTCAAGTGGTCAAACATCGTAAGAGGAACCCAGAATAGGTTAGCTTGACCCGGTCCATGTGGTTTAAGGTGGTCAAATTGACCATTATTCAAGGACATGTATATTATATTAAAAAAGAAAAATGGAATATAACACATTATCACTAAAATATATATAAGTGCCCCAAAGTGCCCTATTCCACATGGACCGGGCAGCCACCTACTTCAAGTGGTCAAACATCGTAAGAGGAACCCAGAATAGGTTAGCTTGACCCGGTCCATGTGGTTTAAGGTGGTCAAATTGACCATTATTCAAGGACATGTATATTATATTAAAAAAGAAAAATGAAATATAACACATTATCACTAAAATATATATAAGTGCCCCAAAGTGCCCTAGTCCACATGGACCGGGCAGCCACCTATCTCAAGTGGTCAAACATCATAAGAGGAACCCAGAAAAGGTTAGCTTGACCCGGTCCATGTGGTTTAAGGTGGTCAAATTGACCATTATTAAAGGAAATGTATTATAAACAAAATTGAAAATAACAAGTTATCACTAAAATATATATATGTGCCCCAAAGTGCCCTTGTCCACATGGACCGGGCAGCCACCTATCTCAAATGGTCAAACATCATAAGATGAACCCAGAAAAAGTTAGCTTGACCCGGTCCATGTGGTTTAAGGTGGTCAAATTGACCATTATTAAAGGACATGTATAATATAAAAAAAATTGAAAATAACAAATTATCACTAAAATATATATAAGAGCCCCAAAGTGCCCTAGTCCACATGGACCGGGCAGCCACCTATCTGAAGTGGTCAAACATCATAAGAGGAACCCAGAAAAAGTTAGCTTGACCCGGTCCATGTGGTTTAAGGTGGTCAAATTGACCATTATTCAAGGACATGTATATTATATTAAAAAAGAAAAATGAAATATAACACATTATCACTACAATATATATAAGTGCCCCAAAGTGCCCTAGTCCACATGGACCGGGCAGCCACCTATCTCAAGTGGTCAAACATCATAAGAGGAACCCAGAATAGGTTAGCTTGACCCGGTCCATGTGGTTTAAGGTGGTCAAATTGACCATTATTCAAGGACATGTATATTATATTAAAAAAGAAAAATGGAATATAACACATCACTAAAATATATATAAGTGCCCCAAAGTGCCCTAGTCCACATGGACCGGGCAGCCACCTATCTCAAGTGGTCAAACATCGTAAGAGGAACCCAGAATAGGTTAGCTTGACCCGGTCCATGTGGTTTAAGGTGGTCAAATTGACCATTATTCAAGGACATGTATATTATATTAAAAAAGAAAAATGGAATATAACACATTATCACTAAAATATATATAAGTGCCCCAAAGTGCCCTAGTCCACATGGACCGGGCAGCCACCTACTTCAAGTGGTCAAACATCGTAAGAGGAACCCAGAATAGGTTAGCTTGACCCGGTCCATGTGGTTTAAGGTGGTCAAATTGACCATTATTCAAGGACATGTATATTATATTAAAAAAGAAAAATGAAATATAACACATTATCACTAAAATATATATAAGTGCCCCAAAGTGCCCTAGTCCACATGGACCGGGCAGCCACCTATCTCAAGTGGTCAAACATCGTAAGAGGAACCCAGAATAGGTTAGCTTGACCCGGTCCATGTGGTTTAAGGTGGTCAAATTGACCATTATTCAAGGACATGTATATTATATTAAAAAAGAAAAATGGAATATAACACTATCACTAAAATATATATAAGTGCCCCAAAGTGCCCTAGTCCACATGGACCGGGCAGCCACCTATCTCAAGTGGTCAAACATCGTAAGAGGAACCCAGAATAGGTTAGCTTGACCCGGTCCATGTGGTTTAAGGTGGTCAAATTGACCATTATTCAAGGACATGTATATTATATTAAAAAAGAAAAATGAAATATAACACATTATCACTAAAATATATATAAGTGCCCCAAAGTGCCCTAGTCCACATGGACCGGACAGCCACCTATCTCAAGTGGTCAAACATCATAAGAGGAACCCGGAAAAAGTTAGCTTGACCCGGTCCATGTGGTTTAAGGTGGTCAAATTGACCATTATTAAAGGAAATGTATAATATAAAAAAAATTGAAAATAACAAATTATCACTAAAATATATATAAGTGCCCCAAAGTGCCCTAGCCCACATGGACCGGGCAGCCACCTATATCAAGTGGTCAAACATCATAAGAGGACCCAGAAAAAGTTAGCTTGACCCGGTCCATGTGGTTTAAGGTGGTCAAATTGACCATTATTAAAGGACATGTATAATATTGAAAAAATTTGAAAATAACAAATTATCACTAAAATATATATAAGTGCCCCAAAGTGCCCTAGTCCACATGGACCGGGCAGCCACCTATCTCAAGTGGTCAAACATCATAAGAGGAACCCAGAAAAGGTTAGCTTGACCCGGTCCATGTGGTTTAAGGTGGTCAAATTGACCATTATTAAAGGAAATGTATTATAAACAAAATTGAAAATAACAAGTTATCACTAAAATATATATATGTGCCCCAAAGTGCCCTTGTCCACATGGACCGGGCAGCCACCTATCTGAAGTGGTCAAACATCATAAGAGGAACCCAGAAAAAGTTAGCTTGACCCGGTCCATGTGGTTTAAGGTGGTCAATTTGACCATTATTAAAGGACATGTATAATATTTTTAAAAAAAATGAAAATAACATTGTTATCACTAAAATATATATATGTGCCCCAAAGTGCCCTTGTCCACATGGACCGGGCAGCCACCTATCTCAAGTGGTCAAACATCATAAGATGAACCCAGAAAAAGTTAGCTTGACCCGGTCCATGTAGTTTAAGGTGGTCATTGACCATTATTAAAGGACATGTATAATATTGAAAAAAATTGAAAATAACAAATTATCACTAAAATATATATAAGTGCCCCAAAGTGCCCTAGTCCACATGGACCGGGCAGCCACCTATCTCAAGTGGTCAAACATCGTAAGAGGAACCCAGAATAGGTTAGCTTGACCCGGTCCATGTGGTTTAAGGTGGTCAAATTGACCATTATTCAAGGACATGTATATTATATTAAAAAAGAAAAATGGAATATAACACATTATCACTAAAATATATATAAGTGCCCCAAAGTGCCCTAGTCCACATGGACCGGGCAGCCACCTATCTCAAGTGGTCACACATCGTAAGAGGAACCCAGAATAGGTTAGCTTGACCCGGTCCATGTGGTTTAAGGTGGTCAAATTGACCATTATTCAAGGACATGTATATTATATTAAAAAAGAAAAATGAAATATAACACATTATCAATAAAATATATATAAGTGCCCCAAAGTGCCCTAGTCCACATGGACCGGGCAGCCACCTACTTCAAGTGGTCAAACATCGTAAGAGGAACCCAGAATAGGTTAGCTTGACCCGGTCCATGTGGTTCAAGGCGGTCAAATTGACCATTATTCAAGGACATGTATATTATATTAAAAAAGAAAAATGGAATATAACACATTATCACTAAAATATATATAAGTGCCCCAAAGTGCCCTAGTCCACATGGACCGGGCAGCCACCTATCTCAAGTGGTCAAACATCATAAGAGGAACCCAAAATAGGTTAGCTTGACCCGGTCCATGTGGTTTAAGGTGGTCAAATTGACCATTATTCAAGGACATGTATATTATATTAAAAAAGAAAAATGGAATATAACACATTATCACTAAAATATATATAAGTGCCCCAAAGTGCCCTAGTCCACATGGACCGGGCAGCCACCTATCTCAAGTGGTCAAACATCGTAAGAGGAACCCAGAATAGGTTAGCTTGACCCGGTCCATGTGGTTTAAGGTGGTCAAATTGACCATTATTCAAGGACATGTATATTATATTAAAAAAGAAAAATGGAATATAACACATTATCACTAAAATATATATAAGTGCCCCAAAGTGCCCTAGTCCACATGGACCGGGCAGCCACCTACTTCAAGTGGTCAAACATCGTAAGAGGAACCCAGAATAGGTTAGCTTGACCC
>JBAMJV010010930.1:0-36032 GCA_037951105.1 Echinarachnius parma | reverse complement strand
GGTTTGCTATTTAAATTGAGATATTTGGTTCATCGGTATATCCTTGTGCTCTTGTATAAGTCGTTTATACAGCCCCACATACTCTATGGAATCGAGGTATGGGGAAGCAGTTATAAATCTCGCTTGAATTGTATTAATTTAGCTCAGAAGATGGCGGTGCGAGCTATTACGTTTTCATTATTGAGAACATCCTCCGGACCACTGTTTAAACAATTAGGGATATTGGATGTTTTTGGTTTGCATGAACTGGCAGTTTCAACATTGTATATGATTTGTATAATAGAAATCTACCACACACATTATTAGATTATTGTAAGATTATACACCATACTTATGAAACAAGAGGAAAAGAAAATGCAATGCTACCCTTGCCAATTTGTAGGTCGACAAAAGGTACATTCACTATTTCTTTTGTTGAACCGAAGCTTTGGAATAGCTTACCTTAGAAAATTAGAGAACAAAAAACAAGATATTCATTTCGTAATACCCTCACAATTTATTTGATGAACAAATAAATTATCTGTTATGTTAGCAGTTAGTAATGTTTTGTATTTTGAATGTATACAATATAATTGTAAGAACTAGTATAATGCTATAGTAATGAAGAGATACACTATCGATATATAGTGAACAGAGAAAACCGATCTCGACTAGCACTTGTGCTAACTTTTGGTTTTCTTTTAGCAACAACTTGAAATTTTGTATAAATGTGTTTTATGTAAGCATTAATTAAGCTTTTGCAGTAATTCATTGTTTTGTACATTATGTACAGTTTGTATTGTATTGTTTTGCCTTGCATACTTTGTTTAATGATGTACATACATTTTGTTGTTAATGAACTTCAAACTTCAAACTTCAAACTTCATATAAATTGTAAGCTGCATGGTCAACGAAACAAAACCATACAATTCATGGCACTCAAAATAATAACCTTATGATAAGTTTATTCTACAAATTCATCAGTTTACGTGTAACTTTAAGTTAATGTGTGACTTTAGAAACAAAAGGCCACATTTGAGAATCTGATAGTAAACGTCAGATTGATTTATATAATGATGTTTCTTGCGATGTATATATCGCCTTATGTAGTTGATAATCCCCTCTAAGCACTTTACACAGTCATGTACGAAAGACCACTTCAACTGCATCACCACGTGCACATACTAAACAACAATGATGATATATTCATGTGAAATAAATAGGAAATCTTTTTTTGATTTAACTATTTTAGTTTCATTGGTACAAGGATACAGAATAAAGACATAACTAAACATTTGTTGATGAAGCCTTTGATATTATTTTGCAATCGTTTGTATTTAATACAATTGGTATTACTCTTGCTCTGAGGAGACACGAACGATTTTTTTCATGGATGTTCTCTTTTCGGGTGTCTCATTGAACAGTATTCTTGATCTTTGAGTAACTGTTAATCAGGAAATTACGTGGGGCGTAATTATGTTCGTCATGTAAGTTTCATACATCTACTTGATATCGTGTGTTAATTGGGTATTTATGTAAATGTACGATTTTCCAAAAGGGCTATTTGAGACTTCAATCATACATACCAAAATCATTGTAAGATTCTGAAATGTTCATATAAAAATAACATGTTTACAAACTAGATAAAAGAAAAGGTCTAAATTGATGTCAGATTATATCCCAGATCGTTCGCGTTAAGTATCCGAAATCGGATACAGTACCTTTGACTACTAACAGTCGAACATCGTTCCGGAAAGGTTTTTATTCATAATATTTCCATAATTAGGGAGACATTTCTCAAATCAAAACCCATTTCATTCTGTTGTCATCATAAGTCAAGTTATATTAAATGGTGGCGGCCATCCATATGCTGCCTTTTACCACATGTTATTAGTATGCATGTACTTACAAGTCGTTAACTATCACCCCATTAACAGATCGCCACAGTATGATACTGAGATAAATTACTTTCATGGCACAGCATATTACTGAGCATATTACTAATTTCGTAATCTGTATTACAAATAGGTCACAGTTACATACTGACAGAATATAATTTCATTTGATATTACAATGGGAACGGTTATGAAACGTGACATACTGTAATCCAGTGTCGTCGTACCATGTATCTTGCTATATGGATTATTTTTTTATCTCAGTTCGTTAGTGTGAACTTTTATAATTCCGTAACTGGCTTGCAAATACACCTTGATTTATATCGTTCAATACGTATTATAATATAATGTAGGTATTTTTTTTCTGTACCGAATTATAATTTCATAATATTTCATCAGGTAATAGTCTGTACAATCAGCCTTAGTTTACTGAAGTAATTTTATGATAAATCCTGATCCCCGCCGAAGATAATTGATTATTAACCTATATTAATGAAATAGATAAGTGTAAGTTAAGGGGATTTCTCCATGACTGCCAATAAGTCAGCCTCACCCTTTTTTTTTTGTATTGTGCTCTATGCAATGTAATGGCGTAGCTAGGATATTTTCAGTGGGGTGGGGGGGGAGGGTGCACCGGGGGGCATTGGATTTTCATGAGGCCGGGCACCTGACAAGCAACAAAAGAAAGAAGAAAAAAAGGTCCCCACCCGTGTAGATGGCCTAAAAATAATCATTTACACCTATCATAATATAGTAGGTGTAACTTGATGATGATTTTTAGGCCATCTGTACACGGGTCATATGGTCATATTATGACCTAATTTGGCCCGAAAATAGTAGTTTAACCATGAGCATTACGTGAGCTTGGCCTAAATTAATTATATATACTTTTAAATTGATATATTTCTTGGCCAATATCTGTAGTTAATTTTTGTTCTGGAAGTATGCATTTTTTGTGGGGGTGCCTTCGGAGGCACAGAAAATGTGTCCTTCGCTAAATGAATCTACAATGTAAGGTCTTTTAATATAGACTACTAGTATAGGCCCACTTTTCCACATCGTCCAATAATTGTAATGCATCCTAACTTCATTTTATGTCATTTTGTCTTATTCCATTCTAAACAATTAAATATGTTTCAATAAGTCACATTTATTACTTCATCTTCAAGAAAAAAACTAATATCTGATTGCATGTATACATTATAAATTAACAATATACATTGATTATAAGTTATTTAGTCTAATGTCCAGTACAAACTACTCTTTAAATACATCTCATTACTATGCTTGCATAATATATATAATGCAAAAGTTGAATACGTGGCAGTCACGTATGCATAATACAGCCTTTATTGATTTGATGGTAATAGGTTAATTGTTATTCTACACACGAGTGGCCATAGTTATTTATTTTATCCTATAAGTCAAGATTAAGACTAGTTAGTAAAGAAAAAAATAGCCAAAACGACGACGTCGTTGTTGTTGTTGTTGTGTGTTTTGTGCGTGTTCTACACATGTTTAGTCTAAAGCTAGGCTTTTATATATTGTATGAAGTATGCAGGTATACGTGACATTAGAAACAAAGTTTCAGTGATCAAAATTTGATACTGACGAATTCATGATTGAGCAGGATATTATTTATGTCTATATGCATCAGCGCGCGCACGAGGCGCGTTGTTGTTGTTGTTTGATGTTTATTGGCGGTTCATTCAATTTGAATATGGATGGTAGTCTTTGTTCAAATCTCGATTTATTAATGTTATGCTGCATCATTTCTGTTAAACATTTTATGTTGATAGATCTACCATGATATACATACATATATAATTTTTTTAGAGAATTCTACGTAATGATAATTATTAAGTTTATGTTACTTTGAAATCATGGATTTTTAATGTGTAAGTCTATGGGGGAATATTTAGTACCGTGCACCCCATATCATACGGCATAATAATAATGGCTAGGGCTAGGCTAGGCTAGCACGTACTCTGCGCACATGTACATTTTAAACATGCGCTAGCTCATATACCAAAGATCCTATACCAAGTATGTAGCCATACTAGCGTTGCTACGTATACCGACTACTTTTACAATTCAATGTTACTTCTCTGTCTCTGATCATCATGTGCTCTAAAAGCCTCTAGCTCTGTGGGCTCGGAAGATTTCATTATAAGGATTAAGCAAGCAAGATTATTCTTTCAATCGTCGTTGCGGAATTGCGGTGAGTTGGTTTCGCTTTCTAAAACATTAATTCACAGAGCTGAGCTAGTACGTACTACACCGTGTCCCAGAAAAAACGAAACCGGGTTTCAACCCCTTTTTTATTTTTATTTTTATTTTTTTTCTGTACCCCTTTTATTTATTTTTTTCCAACGCTTTATTTGTCTTTTAAACTCAACTAAATTAGTTCGTATTACTCACTGCACTTTGTCCTTATTCCTCGATGGTCTGTTGTAATATTTTGGTCAACATTTAAGCCCTTATTTTGGCGACTTTAATCGATGGTTTTGAAAGCGTCGCGGCACCAGCTTCGCGGTCGCAAGAATCGAAATAGCGGGACTTCACGAGCAGCTACCTATGCCGTTAGCTACCGGTGACTTGAACGTACCGTACTCCTGTCGTACGTGCTCGCGCGCGCCGTACCGGTTACATCCATAGCTGAAGCGATGTATGGTGGCTCTAAATGTGGAACTAAACAAAAACACGATCATACGGCCACCCGCTTGATCAATTGATTACGTTTCAGATTTATAGCCCAAACATATGGACGTAACCGGTACGGAGCGCGCAGGAGTACGGTACTCTCTCCACGTTCATGTCACCGGTAGCTAACGGCATAGCTATTCACATAATTCACGCATGACTGAATTAGAACGATAGAAAGTGATGTTACCAAAATTCAATTTGCGCGCAGAAATTGCAAGTTTGGTGATGTTTTGGGAGAGTTTTAAGAGGGCATAATCGTGTATTAGGCCCACACCACTGCTATACTGTATACAAATAACCTAACCCTATAACCCTTTAAACCCTAACCCTAACCCTAACCCTAACCCTAATTTGGTGGCTATAGCCTAGGTCAGATTAATGGCTATAGGTCAGTTTAATGGCTATAGGTCAGATTTAGTGGCTATAGGTCAGATTTAGTGGCTATAAGTTGGCTACATATTGTATACAGTATAGCAGTGGTGGGGCCTAATACACGATATTGCCTTTAAGAGTAGTAAACGTACTTATTTTGAAAAAGGACAGGACACCGCATGAAAATTCATAATGTTATCTTTTATATGACACCTCATGATTAAAAAATAAATTATATATGCCAGAGAACGAATACAATGAAAACATGCTTGATTCCAGCCCAAATGAGTAACTTTCCTGATCTAGCCTGTTTCCCATGTTTTCCCTGATCCCCATGTTTGTGTAAATTCACTCATGCATCAAAGTCCATTGTCAGCTGCTAAGTCAGGAAAGCTGAGCGGACTTCTTACTCAACTTTCACTCATTCGGGCAGAAATCAGACATGTTTTCATTGTACTCGTTCTCTGGCATAAATCATTTATTTTTTTAGCATGAGGTGGTCATATAAAAAGATAAAAATATGAACTTGTATGTGGTGTTTGTCCTTTTTAAAAATAAGTACGTTTACAACTCTTAAAACTCACCCAAACTTCAAATTTATGCGTGCAAATTGAATATTGGTAACAGTTAACCACCACTTTCCATTGTTCTAATTCAGTCATGCTTGAAGTATGTGCCATAGGCATAAGTTGCACATCAAATGAAAGAAGAGACACAGAGCTTTCCAGGCATATATATATCATCAATTAAATTTATTCATTATGACAGAAAAAATTTCTGCCATGAAACCCGGTTTCGTTTTTTCTCGGGACACAGTGTATAGTACACGTACCATACACGTTTTGGCATCCGCGCGCCCTTTTCTCCCCATCCCGAGGCAGATTATGCACAACATTCACACCCTGAAAAGTGACCTTCTTCCTTACTGCGCGCAGTACTTCATCAAATTTTGGGAAGGTATATATATTCACTACCAGCAAAAACTGCCAATATTTCAGATTTTGGAGGTCTGCAGAAATTTAGCTGAAAATCATGGCAGCGCACACCGAACGAGTTTAGAGCCTGGGCCAAGAAAATAATATCAGAAATATCAGTTCAAATTACCCTGTACGCCACATCTACAGTATATGGTCCACACAGGTGGACCATTTACACGCAATATATGGTAATACACGGGAGATTACCATACTGCCTATCATACACTGTACCGTTCATCAGTTGAACGTTGTGTGTTAGGATGCCATCGGTAATGAAAACAGACCGGAAATAATCCTTTTTTTTCTACATTTTGCAATCTCTTAAAACAACAAAGTCGGTAATTATTATCAAAGTATATGGTCTTAGGGATCACATAAACGAAGTTTTTTGCATTTGCTGGTAAATTAGGAGAAATCGGCCGACAAAAATTGTTTATGTTTTGGATAGTCCAGCAGGCGGAAGAGGTTGATCTCCACACAATGCTACTGTAAATGTACCTAAGTGTGCTGTACGCCGCGATTATTAGGCCTAAATTCACCACATGTTGGCCCGTCTCCACCCACGTGGCTAAACGCTCGTTTGCATTGTTTGTGGAGCGCATATGGGAACTGAACTTTTGCACGCAGCGAACATGTGGTTGAATTGAATCTGTGGTAAATAAATTTTCTTATTTTGAACATTTTATTGTTCAAATAGTCAATTTTTAAGCAGACTTTGTCCAAATCTTTGTAACATTAACATATTCTTTCACATGATAAAAGTATAAAATTTTATTTTTTGTGTGTCTGGGCATTTCCCAATACTGTTATTTGGCTTTAAGGGGAGGTCCGAATGATTTGTATACAAATTGAGCATACATGTATAGGGCATAAAGCAAGGGGTTACATTGCCAAATTTCGTAAAGTTGCCCATACAGTTCCTCCAAAATCTTTTTTTTTTATCAGTTATTATGAAATGAATTATCGAATGTACAGCATAAAATTTACATTGACCACGTGACCACTCCACGTCATTGCCTCACTACCCCCTGTCGGCTGCTGCCAGAATTTGGCCCAACTCGGTTTCAGGCGAATACGCTCTGATTGGTCAGTATGTGGTCACATGTTTTAAGGACATGTTGCTACCTACTTGAATCATATAGCAGTTTCTGCATGTGTTTACATATTATGTTTTTCAAGTGGTTTTTAGCTCACCTGAGCCAAAGCGCTCAAGTGAGCTATTGTGATCGCTTTCGTCCGTCGTCCGTCGTCCGTCGTCCGTCGTGCGTCGTGCGTCGTCCGTACGTCCGTCGTGCGTCGTCCGTCGTCCGTAAACTTTTACTTTTCATCTACTTCTTCTCCAGAACCAATGATCGGATTCCAACCAAACTTGGCAGGAATCATATTTAGGGTAGAGGAACCAAAGTTGCTAAAATGGTGGCGTGGCCCCCAGGGGGGCCCTGGGGGAGGGCACCAAATGTAAAAAATATGTAAATTTTAAACATCTTCTCTCAAGATCCAGAAGTATGACAGACCTGATATTTCATATTTCAGAAGCTCTATTGATGAAGAATGAAAGTTGTTCACAAAGATTTTTGTGGGTGGTCCCATAAGGGCCCTGTGGGCGTAACAGTTTTTTTGGGGCCCTACCATAGAAATATACATTTTCATCTTCTTCTCCAGAATCAATGATTAGATTCCAACCAAACATGGCAGGAATCATCTTTAGGGGTAGAGGAACCAAAGTTGCTAAAATGGTGGGCGTGGCCCCCAGGGGGGCCCTGGAGGAGGGCACCAAGTGTAAAAAATATGTAAATTTTAAACATCTTCTTCTCAAGATCCAGAAGTATGACAGACCTGATATTTATATGTAGATGCCTCTATTGATGAAGAATGAAAGTTGTCACAAGATTTTTGTGGGTGGCCCCACAAGGCCCTGTGGGCGTAACAGTTTTTTTTGGGGCCCTACCATAGGAAAATATACATTTTCATCTTCTTCTCCAGAACCAATGATTAGATTCCAACCAAACATGGCAGGAATCATCCTTAGGGGTAGAGGAATCGAAGTTGCTAAAATGGTGGGCGTGGCCCTCTCAGGGGGGCCCTGGGGGAGGGCACCAAGTGTAAAAAATATGTTAATTTTAAATATCTCTTCTCAAGATCCAGAAGTATGACAGGCCATCGCAGAATGGCCCCATAGGGTCCCTATGTGAGTGAGGGTTAATATGCTGAAGTGGTCAGTGGCTGGTGAAATGTGTTAAGCTTTGTCTTAATATGTGTGTCTGTCTTTTTTTATGATTCACTCCAAACATTATGTAAAT
This sequence comes from Echinarachnius parma, assembly GCA_037951105.1. Lineage (NCBI taxonomy): Eukaryota > Metazoa > Echinodermata > Echinoidea > Clypeasteroida > Echinarachniidae > Echinarachnius > Echinarachnius parma. Next base: position 27,803 of record JBAMJV010010930.1, on the reverse strand, counting down.
CATAATGTCTAGGTTACAGGGGATCAAAAGTTATTGATTAAATAGTACATCACATTATAGATTTTGGCATGATTTCAACTGATTTCATATCTTCTGAGGGTGCCCAGAGAGAACATGCGCCAGATGTGAATTGATTGACCTCAGTAGTGAGCGTCGTGCCCTCCCTGTGGCTCTTGTTGTTGGTGTGTGTATGTGTGTGTGTGAGCGTGCGTTTGTATGTGTATGTTTATGAGCGTGCTTGTTTGTGTGTGTCTGCATATGTGTGTGTGTCTGTACGTTTGTTGGTGTGTGTGTGCGTGCTTGTTTGTGTGTGTGCGTGCATGCGTGCTTGTATGCGTGCTTGTGTGCGTGTGTATGTGTGTGTGTGTTTGTATAAAGTGTATGTTCATGTGTGCGCGCTTGTTTGTGTGTGTGTGTGTGTGTGTGTGTGTGTGTGTATATACCGTGCCAGTGTGTGTGTATGTTTCAGGTGTGCGTGTGTGTGTGTGTGTGTGTGTGTGTGTGTGTGCGTGCGTGTGTGTGTGTGTGAATGTGTGTGTGTTTGAGTTTGTATGTTTGTGTGTGCGTGTGAGTTTGCGCCGCACCAACACTGCATGCACGGTCGCGATAGTCTAGTCATAGTGAGGCCATTACGTCACAGAAATTGTCTCGTGGTGCATTGTGGGAGAGAACAAGCTCGCCCACGAATTTGTGTGATGGTTATTTCAAAAAACATTTAGGGGTATTTCCAATTATCATTTTTCAAAGAAAAAATCTAATGAGGGACCTGAAATATTACTCTTCCAGGTAGGAAAGGCAAAATATAGTTCGGACTTGTCCTTTAATGTATGACCATTTACAATGTAGATGTGGCCTCGGTCTCGACCGATGCAAATGCAAATCATCTCCAACTCGTGCACTCCATGTATTTGTATAATATTGAAATATAAAATTCATTTCTGTCTTTGTTACCAATTTCATCCAGATGGCATACTGCATACGAAAGAAAGTCAAGATCAGGAAAATTGTCCATGTAGATGGGAGGGTTCGTACGTCTTTCATCAATGCTCCCTTGGCTTTACCATCAACCAGCTTACAGGAACACATAGTGCCACTTGAGGAGCCTCCCATTGATTTGATAGCTGACTGCCCGGACCAGCTGACCCAGCCGACCCAGTATATGCAGAGGAAGGGCCTCCTTCACTCTGCATGGGATGATCTCAAACCATCGCTTCGTGGTGCGTATCTGGACGCATATGGGCCACCACCAGAAGACTACAATTGCAGCCATTGCAAGGAATCGGTATCAACTGTCCATTGCCATGATTGTGGTTTTGATGGTTTTTCTTGCGTGGAATGTGGAGTCTTGCGGCACAAGAACAAACTCCATAAGCCATTGGAATGGGTGGTAAGTATTTTCCTTCTTGTTTTGGTACCTACTTTTGATTATATTGAGTTTACATCACCTCTCAAATTGATCAGTGCATGGGAAGAGACAAATTTGGATTGGTGACAATGAAACTATATGAAATACTTTCCTTTGAGAATAAAAAGCAGAATGATGGGAGGTGTATCGATTGGTAAAAATTATAACAAAAAATAATTTATAAAGTAGAGAGTTAAGACCATTTGTTCAAATGGATTAAATATCAAAATTGCAATTTGCACAAATTTGCACTGATTTCTTTCCAATACAATATTGCACCTTGCTCATCTGTTTGACATGTAAAGCCCACCGCACATTACTCAGGGCTCGACACTAGCACTTGCCCTGTTGCCCGGGGCAAGTACAAATTTCATAAATGGTCTAATTTGGTTATCCGATGGGTCAACTAACATTTTTGATCAACTGTACAGGAGAAACATTTTCCTTTCATGTATTCTTATCTCATAGTATAACGAGAGAGATTTTTTGCCAAGCAGTTCGAGCTACCTTGCACAATTATTTTTTCTTTTTTTCACATTAGTTTTTTGGACCAAGTACATTTTCTGTTCAGGCAAGTCAAATGTCAAAAATTTATGATTTGACTTGCCCAAAGGGGCAAGTGGAAAAAAAGTTTATGTGGAGGCTTGCTGATTACATGATTTGATTACGATCTGACCAACAGCTGTGTATCTGAACTACAAATTAAAAGTATGTAGTATAGATCAGATCGTGAATCTTTCATCTACCATCGGAATCGGATAGTGTACAGTGGGGCTTGATATGCACCCCCCTGCCCTGTTTTTACAGATGAAATGTAAACAAAATGTTGGTTTTAGCTGGGGGATTGCATTTGCTAAAATTATACTGAACATAGAATATCCAACTATTTTTACATTTTTAAAAAGTATGTTGTGTAGGTATGTCATTATGACATCGTGTATGATTTTTCACACAAATATATTTCTGTTAGATGTAATGCCACAATGGAAATTTTTCCATGTATGTTTTATGTGCAAATTGGAAAATCACCATAAAAAATGAATAATTTATTAGAAACAATGTTGATGTGAAGAGAAAAAAACAGCTTGTAAGCACAATATCTCAAGAACCAGTGGACAGATTACCAGCAAACTTGGTACCTGTATGTGTCTTGGGGAGAAAATGAGCAGATAAGATAAGTGGTTCATGAAGTCAAGGGTCAACTTTAGGACTTGGGCCTATTACAGCTTTGGAAAAAATTATTAGAGCAAGCACTTTTTGCTCAATTTTTGAGATTGTTTACACTATGTTGTCACTTTAATTAAATTTTAAAGAAACAAAAGTTCATAAAATATCAAAGGGGGTATTGTCAATGATATAAGGAATGCCAAAAACAGATTTTATGTGTTGAATTTGAAGAAAACATGAATTTCATGAATAATTGCATGGATTTTTACCATAAAAAGGTATGGGTTTTATACACACGTTTTCAATGATTAGGGGAACATTTTATGATTTTGTTTCTGTAAGTAGTGCTTATGTCATAGAAATGTCTTACCATTCTTTGTGGGGATTGTTTATGAGTAAATTAATTCTTGATTATAGTTGCCAAGTGACAGTCAATTGCTCTTATCAAAGAAGTAAGACCAGTTGAAGATGACCTCTATCCTGGTATACTGCTAAAGCACAGGTTGTCAGCATCCAAATATTATTTGCTTCTCCAACGAGAGTTTAATGCCACTTGGCACCTCTCACCACTAGAACCAAAGTTCTAATATAAGTCACACTACAAACTGGAGAGACCTTTCTATGGTATAATCACAACTTACAGGGGAAAAAATCAACAAATTTTGCACTTTGTATTAAGAAATGTATATAAAACCCATGCCTTTAATGTACATGAATGGACAAAATCCTTACAATTTGTATACAATTCATGTTTTTAATCAAATTAAAGGCAAAAAATATGTGGTAAGTATCACCAACACCATTGACTATACCCCTTATAGTATGTCATGAACTAATTTTTCTTTGAAATATTAGAAAATTTACAAAATAGCGTAAAACTTAGAAAAAAAATGATCAAAAAGTGCTTGGTGTAATAATTTTTTCAAAGGCTGTATATGCAAACAAATTCTCTTTATTGCATCTTGAGAATCGGTATTATAAAGCGGATTAACGTCAAACTTGGTTCATGTACATATCTTTGTGAGCCAATATACTGAGAAGATTTTAGGGTCTTGAGGTCAAAGGTCTCATTATAAAGGCAAACAAAAAATGGAATTTCTATATCTCAATCTGAGAATACATTGCCATCAAACTGGGTACCTGTATGTATTTTGATGAGCCAATGAACTGGTTAGATTTGGGGGTCATGCAGGTCAGTGTCATATATGCAAAACATAGCTTCTAATCACGATATCCAGTTTAGTGATTACAAACAAATGGTAAGTCAATTTGTGCTTTAAAAAAATCAAAACAGGCATCCATTTAGACTGTGCGCAGTCATTGTATACACCACATTGATTGAAATTGTTGCATTTGTTATGATACACTACATGATGAATACTTCGAATTTTGTGATGACATGACTAAATAAACACGTTCATGCATGAGCTTGCATTAGAAATTTGAGATTATTGTCTTTGGTTTATTTTGTGTTTTGTGTAGTTATTCTTTATTTCAAACATAGGGAAACTGACCAGAAGTATATAATGAAAATGAAAATGTAAAATGAGCAAATAAAATGGGATTACCATTTTCTTTGCTCATTTTTAATTTAGTTAATCTTTATTAAACTTCCTCACTTGACATTTCAGCTGAGACATTGATGAAATTTAACCTACATTTGCAAAATGTATCATTAAGACAATTACTGTATAGGAAGCGATGACAGAACTTTGATGAATTCGCCAGTTTCCCTTGAAATCTGAGAATATTTGTTTTGTTAATAGAAAATAGAGTGACATTGTTTGTTATTGAAAGTGCAGTTTAAAACTGATAGTAAATATACAATTACACTGGCAGTTATTACTACAACTTCACACATGTGCATTAGATGTTATGTACACATTTGCAAAAATGCAAAAAGACACAGGATGCATTTAAAGTATGTTGTGTGGAACTGCCAGTGTAAGATATATACTTGTGTGTGTGTGTGGTGGTTAAGTTTGTGAACGGGAATGTATTCCACAAGTTGATGAATGTGCAAAATAAATTTAGTTTATCTGTCACAAATAATTAAAACCATTTCCAGTTATCAAATATTTATCCAAGAAACCTCAGACACATAGTATCGTGTCAAACCAAAAAGGGATAGGGTACATTGAGAACTCCTTATAATAATATCTTTTTCAACAAGGTATTGGATAAGATTTGGCAATTGTACAAGTCTTTTGAGTTTCACATTAGTATTTTATTGTTATATAATATGCCATAATCCAAGGCTCGCGGAGTCTTTTTTTCCCGTAACGTTAATGCGTCGCAACTCGTGAAAGCGCGCTGGAAAGCCAAGACTAGCTCGCGTGTGTTGATTTACACGCAAGCCTAGCTATTTTCTCAATAAAATCGTGGCTTCACACACCATGATGACTGTGAGTGTGATAGTTATACGCCTAGATGAATGTTCCTAGTCTCATTGTCGTGGTCGTAGTCCGCATCGAGATCGGCCACTAATTAATGGTCACCCTTGCCCTTGGACTTGTCTTATCTAGTTCGATGTCGCAGAGCTGCCGCAGATTTTGATACATAATAGCAGCGGGGGCTAGTCTTGGCTTACCAGCGCGCTTTTACGAGTTTTTGAGGAAAAGCGACGGAAAAAAAAAGACGCGAGCGGGACTAAGTAACTGGCTTGATCGGGCTGTTCGCTTCTGGTAACTGCGCCCCACTCTGACCACCAATGGCGAAGTGTGGTCGGACTGATTGGGGGGGGGGGGGGGGGGGAGGGAGCCCACACATTATTGAAGGCACAACTTATGCTTTTCTGTATTTGTTCAACCATACTCCCTTTTTTGTTTTTGTATTGGTTTCTGTCAAATTATTGTGTATATGGGCAGATGGGGGGGGGGGGGGGGGGGGGGGCGTAGCTGTTACTCCACTACCGACCACATTTTTTTTAGTACTAATTATAAAGCGAATATGGGTGAAACATCATGAGATCCCGAGTTCGAACCCTGCCCACTGCCTTTGTCCTTCAGCAAGACAATTTATCCACAATTGCTGCTCTCTACCCAGGTGTATAAATGGGTACCATGGTCGGGTGTTAATTAGCCTGTATCGCCATCATCAGTGGCAGCACGGCTAGTATGCTCCCTGGGGAGTTGAGAAAGTATGCAATATCATTGTGTGGGTTTGAAATGTACCTGTTGACCATGGGTCATAATAATTAAATAATTATTTAAGCGCTTAGAGGCTCTTTGCAATTTGCGCTATATACATGTCTATTATTATTATTATTATTAATGCAATTAGACCGTATACAATTAACGATGTCACAAACAGATGAATAACACCTTTTGTATTGCCACCCTCATCACACACAATGATGTTATAGACACCTTGTTAATAAAAAGAATGTATGAAATATTACAAATACAAAATCGATATTTATGCAATAACATCAAAATAGTGTTGATGCTTTTCTTACAAAAACACAATATACCCAAACGTGGATAAAATATATGAAATTAATAACACATCAATAATTCAGTGACAATTTTACGTCAATAATCAACGCTTTTTGTCGCTTTTCTTACCTTGCACAATACAGTATATTATAAACACCTTATTTATTTCAGTTTGTTTTCTTTCTATGCGCAACAGGTTATGGAAATATATCATAGTATATTATAGTGAAACGGCTTTTGTGGTCCAAAATGATACCCTCCGGGTTTGACCTAGGCCTACATTCAGGCTTGAAAATAATGTAATACAGAATCGGTCAATTTTCCAACCAAGAAATCAATCTAGAAGCTTAACGTTCTCTCAATTGATCTATTATATATATATATTTTTTTACACCAATTAACTTCCAATAGGACAGCCCGCGGAGAGGCTTTGGTAATCCTTTTGTTTTTTTTTCGAATACGACCTAGGCCTACATATCAGGCGTGCGAAAATTCAAAATAAAATTATCGTGGTCATTCATATAAGAAATGGTCAACTTGTCGACGTACAACAAATCTAAAATCTGAATCTTTATCATGTCTATCGTTCTCTTGAGGATGGTTTATCTTACCCTCTTTTCAGCGTCACAAACGTCTTCATGCTCTTCCTTATATCAAGCTGTCAAGAGGAATGATCATCCTATCAATTGTGAGCAAGACAAGTATATTTAAACGCAACTTATGGATGTAACCCCTTCACTACGGGAACTGAGTTTCCCCGGTTCCCGTAAAACGTGTTCAGAGACGGGAGCCGAGTTTTACCGATTCTGAGGAAAGAATATTTGATTTGCTTGAAAATGATATATTTATTTTTGCCCTCAGCATGCCACATTATTCCATTCAACTCCCATTTTCAACAATGTTTGTTCATTGCAAATCATGCAGCCTATATCTTTAGTTCTGCTCTTGTTGTTCTTGGGAGATTAAATTGTACTTTGGATGAATATTCAATAACGATCTACTACACATTTTCCCGATAAAGTATAACTACAGAAACGGCAAATTAACCCATTGACGACGGGAACCGGGTAGGTCCTTGTATCAACAGTATAGGGATTGCAAACTATATAGTAGGGAAACATGTTGCAACTGTGATAATTCCCCTATTATAAATGCTTGATTTCGCTCAATCATGTCAATATTCTCCATGTAACTTTTAAATCATCGTTGCCTTTTCTTTTACAGTAACTATATAATTATTGGTTTAAAGATACGGTGTGCGACTTATGTGAAAAAACACACTTTATAGGTATATTTTCTTTCATGATTTAAATTGAGCCCCCGGCTTTTGATAACACAAGTCTGTATATTTATGCATTTAATTACGGACTGGCCCACCTAATTACCCACGCCGATGAAATCGGCAGGGGGTTATGTAAAGGGTTCCGTATGTTTGTTTGTTTGTCTGTTTTTTTGTTTTTTTTTTTGTTTGTTTGTTTGTGTACAAGATAACTAGAGAACGGGTGAACGGATTTGCACCAAATTTTCAGGGAATGTTTGGATAGTGACATGGAAGAATCGATTAGATTTTGGTGATGATTGGTTGACCCCTGCAAATTCTGTGGAACCTTGAAGTTTGAGTATGTATTTAATGCACGTGTGTGCCTAAATAATATCTGCACGTTATAGGCGCGGTACGGTAACAGAGCAGCAACTAACAAGTTTAGTCCAGGTGTGCATCGCGATCGCGCGCACGGTACCATATGTTATGGTACGGTACTTTCGATTCCGGGTTAATTAATACGGAACGGAATTGAATTGCAACACGCTGATCTGAACTTTGAAGCGCCAAGAAATTGGTAAGTTTCCGAAAAATACATTTATTTATTTAATAATTATTATTGACCCGACACTAATGTGAAGATGAACAGATGTTCATTTTTATTAATGGCATTAATGCACACATCCTGGCCCAATGACCAGAACAATGGTGATGATCCTCTCAAGTGGACAATTTACATGCAATTTAAACTTATACGCTTAAGATAAACATACAGTTCATACACTCGTTCTGTTCAACGGTTGATCACTATGTTTTTAGGATGCATCGGTAAGCAAAACAGGGTTGAGGCCGACGAAGGGGTAGAACAGGGCTAATGGGAGGCGTGGGTATGCTGACTTTGTCGGCCTTCTAGTTTATGATACAAAGATAACATGCTTATACTTATAGATTCACACACCAAGGTATGAACTGGACGTTTTGGAGATGAAAAACAATAATTTCCTCTTTATTATATCCTATGTCAAAATGCAACTATACCGCATAATAATGACTTCCAAATGTCAACATATCCGGAATTTCGCACTGTCGTAACAATCCTCACCATTGACCATGAAGAGTTTTATTTAGAAGCGTACCAAGGGTTTTCTAGGAGAGGTATTATAAGCTGCCGCCCCCTTCCCCCATTGTCCCCCGCTCCCCTCAATGTTCTACCCAAACCCATGAAGTGTAGGGAGATACCATGCAATCTAACAAGCAACCTGTCTATAGAGGTCACCTTTCTACAAGGGCCATAGGTGGTCACTTTACACAGGTTTGACTGTACATACATGAAAACGTGACTAAGTAATTTGAATGCCTGCTCACCTTACACCCCACCCCAACTCAACCCTACCCTAATGGTGCGCCTTTGGGTTCATAAAAAGAGGCTAATATTTATTTGCTTTACCAAGTCAAGTTCAAGCTTATAAAAGAAAGCGTTCTTCCCACGATGAGATTCAGATTTACGATTTGTTTTATTATTCGTATAGTCGTGTGTATATTTGGACAAAGAGAAATGGGCGGCATCTGTGTACACCAAAGTTTCCTTTTCGTCCATATTAGGTGGCATCCTGTTGAGTCTATAGGACTACTGTTAGTTGAACGTTAATGGCACATTGGAAGAAAAGAAAAAGAGAAAGTATGTCTCGTGTTTCGGAAGCTGAATGTCATCGTCCTTTTTGTCAAGACAAGTTTGACTGGACCAGTAACGCCCGCGGCCCTGGGTAGCGACAACCTGGAGTGAAAATAAGAAATGCACTCTTATGATATAATATTAAAGGGATCTAGTAACTTTGTACACGCGTGCACAAAATGTCAAATTGTTGATAAAAAGTGTATTTCTGTGATCCGATTCTGTGACTGAGCAGAGAGACATTAATTGTTGTGCTCTTTCTGAAAATGAAGTCCAAATTTGAAAATTCTAAACAAAATATTTATGACATCATATTTGTATGACATCACACTTCACCCCTCTATACCTATAACCGAGTAACCATAATGCGCAAAAATGCAACGTGATATTCGGCTTCTATTCGCCAACTCATTGCACTGACTTTGTATATGCAATGGATAATTATAAATCTGAACATTTCAATCATACATAGGCTATCTGTAAAACGGAAAAGAAATTTGGAAAACCGAAAACTGTCCCACGCTTATATTCATAATACGAATACAATCATGACAATGGGGTGAGAAACACTAGAGCTCCAATTGAGCTTTGAGGAGTTTTACAGTGTTACTAGATCCCTTTCAACATTTGAGCGTTTTCGCCAGGATTTAAAAGTGCAAGCGACATGCATACTATGCTTGGAATGTATGTTGTCGTTTTGTTTTGTATGTATTTATCATTCGGAATGCAGACATTGCACATTCTTACTCCATTCAAATCCCACTTGGAATGTAAAAAGTAGGTTATGAGCATGATATTGTATTGGATTGCACGAATAATTTCCAAACCAATGATAACATCATGCTAGTTATCTCGAAATACGTAAGACCTGTCAAATAACTCGTTATATATTTTTAGGATGTTAATGCACAGACTTGCTGACAAATCTGATTTATATCACATTTCACTTGGTATTTCATATAAAATGTTACCTAAACATATTGGAATAAATCAATCTACTTCAATCGATTCTATTGCGCATATTCATATTGTATTGTGACTGATTCCCTGTATCGGGTTTTTCTTTCTTCAGTTCAATAATATATAACTTGTAAATTGAACAACCTTTCAATTTTGAATGTGTCCGTTCTTCATATCATTTTCTGAATAAAGAAAGTAATAGTATAGTCCAAAGATTGGGTCGATCATTCAATTATGTGGGGTTGTAATGCGTTGTTTCGCTGACCAGTATTAATATACCAGTATTGTGTAATAACGAGATTCAAGGTAGATTAAATTATGTATATTGTATACAACACAATCTATATCGATCATTCTCTCAAAAATTTAACGACAAAGGCCATACAATATAACGAAATATCCATACAATCTATATTATTATCTATATTATTATATATTAATTTTGATACGCAAATTTGTGAATTTGCTGACCAGTATATTAGCTGTTTTTTTTAAATATAGATCATACAAATATATAGGACATTCAGAGGCATTGAGTTTACTAAATCTTGGAGTCGCCCATTGTGTAAACATATTCACAATTTATTCTTAATTAGATCAGACCGAAATCTTACAAACAAATATTTGACGTCTTCAAAGTAATAATGAATTTTATTTTAGGTCTTAAACTTTCCAGGTTTGCTGACCATTGTTATAATAGTTGTTTTTGAACGGAATTAAATCAAAGTATATTTATCATTCCAAATCAAAGAGAAATTTGACCAGGATCAAAAGCCGTCGTCTCCAGATGAGTAATATATCTAATCTTAAGGGGCAGCTGTGGCGCCGCGTCCGAGGGCGCTATTTAAGTAGCGCGTAAAGAGTGTTGCGATTGAATAAGTGCAAGCTTGAAAATGTCTGATTGGCTCAAACCTTCTGACTTGCTCTACTTTGCGATTGACCACAACTCTGTATGCAACATCCCCCTGGGCGGATTCTCCGATCTGGCGACGTAGTACATTTAAATTTGCTGACCAGTACTAACCATTAACTCGGCCAGGTCATAATTTTAATCAAAGAGGTCGAAGTGATCTCCAAAACCACGACCCTTTTTTTGAAGGAACTAGGTAAGGGGGTTGATGGATGACCAGTCACAAATTCCATCCAATTTGTAAGCGTCTTGTTCGAGGCAGGCCGGAGGGTGGTCGAAACTATTATGTCAATACCTCCTTATTTTGGCGTTTTGATTTTTGGAAACTAAAAATTCGTTCTTTGCAACAACCAACATGTCAGGTACGTGGCGCCCGATTTAAAGGGGTAGTTCAGTTTGGGTATAGAGGGCGCTTCAATAAATATTTGTTATGAGATAATGAAAAGCCGAGTGTCAAATTTGAAAGAGCATAACATTTTAATGACAGATTAAAGTGTATTTGATCTAAATCTAAAACTGTACTATCCCTTTAAGTTTTTGTGTAACAGCTGCATACAGATGTGTGACGTGGTTGTTGTGTACGTGTTTGTGGGTAGGTGTCACTGCACGAATGTGTTTACGTGGGTGGAAACCTGAAGCATTCTGCAGGATGGTCATTCCAATAATGTAAATGGACCTCTTTTCTTGGCCCAAACCAATGACCAACTTGACGTCAAATATTGTGTTTGTGTGTGTAACTGTAGTTAGTGCCATATCGCACATGCACATGGTGTACTACCTACATGACTTACAAATTGAAAAGTGAATATCCATTAACCGTGTAAAGTTTACTTAGAGCTTTCAAAATGTTCTCTTGTATCTTGTCGTTATTTGGCTTATGGTATAACAGAAGGATTAAATCGGTTTAGATTTTTCAAAAGTGTTTTGAATAAAGGGATAGTTGAGTTTGGGTAAAGAGGACGGCTACTCAAAATCATTTTTTTGTGAGATATTACAAATCTGATTATAAGATTTGAAAGAGCATACAATTTTAATCACAGAATAAACCTTACTTGATCAAAATCGGTTCGGAAATGGCTTAAATATCCATAAAGATGACTATTTGTAATTATTAATTGTGGGACCCACAATTATTTGATAATTTTGAACTAGCCGTTAAAACATTTTTTTTAAATGCTTCCTCTTTTCAACAATTTACAAAAGAGGGTTTTAAATAGTTCTTGATTATCTCTCTGTCTAATCACTATTTCAACAAAACATCAAATGCATACTATTTTATTTAAAATGTTTGAAACCGGTGAGTGTTTAGAGAGCGCCCTCTTGAGTTTTAACGGCTCTTTTTGAATTATTACAGGCTTTTTAGTTTTTACTTGGTCATTTGTAATTTTGTATCCCTCTCGAGCATGGTGGAGTTATAACTAGTAGTTTGTAATGTAATGGTGCAGGTTTTTGTTACTAAAGTAAAATTCAGTTTGACCAAAACTGTACTCTCTTTACCAAAACTCAACTATCCCTAGGAACTGGAGTTCCAGGAACACTTTTCATTTGAGGTCAGAAGGAATGGGCAGTGGTGATAAAATCTGACATCAATTGTTACCTTATATCACTAAGTAAATATGTTTTCCGTTTTAAAGAAACATATCACCCATCGCTCTGAATAATCTTACAATTTGATTGGTATAAAAAGTCTGGTATATCACCTTTGGAACAATCAAGCCGATGAAGTTAATGGATCGCTTTAAAAACACTTTGTAGGACCTCTAAGGGTTGCCGATCAAACCGATGCATCCATCATTTTTATCTCGAATTCATGATGGCATGTGCGTGACGTGAGGGATAATGAAGCTCGTGCTAAATGGGGTAGCCAGGTATGCCATTGTATCAAATTTGAGTTTGGATTAGATTCGAGAAGTTTTCATCACATCGACTTTTTTGTTGTTGGTAGTTAAAGGGATAGCACCTCTTTTGCAAGTCAAATTTCAAAAGTTGCGAGTTTATTGTCTTATATGAAAGAAAATGTCATTTAATAGCATGCCTGACAAAATTAGGGCTTGAAATCTCTTTTTCGTGGAGTTATAGACCTAAAACTAATAAACCATCGTCCAACGGTTAATTGTGCATTATATGTGTATTCACCCAGTGATGAAGTTCGTACACGGATTCCAAGAAGTACCACAACGCTATGCGTGACCCCTACCTGACCCGCACTAGCTACGTGACCCGCGCACAATAACAATAGCATGGCCACACACTAGGCAAAATAACCAAACCTCGCTTAAACTGACTACATGTAATTACATATTCTTCATTTTTGAGATTTTTTTCTGTGACATACATTTACAAAATGTCGGCTTCACAATACCTTTACAAGAATAAGAACAATATTGTTGTAATATTATGCTAAATCAGTTAAACTCTTTTATTGACCGATATATAGTTTGATGGAGGGACGCATTCGTTTTTCATTCGTAGAATCCAAATTACAGGGCTGTTCGATCTGAATTTGTGTGTGTGTGTGTTACATTCATCCCAATCCGTCAACTGGAAACTTATCAGACGTTTTGTAAAAGAGTGACTGTCCCTTTAACATATTTATTTCGTGGCTTGTCAAATATTTGAAGACTATCGACCGCATGTTGAAGTATGGCTCATAGGTCATTAGTTTTATCCCACCGTCCCTTATTGAAGTTCTGGGGCATATTTGAGGTTTCGTAATTCATCTTTTCACTTTACCCCATTTCTGTCAAGCGGTCTATTTACAAATCCCGCCCAGTTTTCGCGTCTTTTCGCAACCGTTGGTGACTTCATTAAAGGGACTAGGTAACATTGTCCAAATCCTCAAAATCCAATTGGAATTCTAGCGGTTCCCTTGTTGTATTCGTATTAACAAAAAACGCAAGGGACCGATTTCGGTTTTTCAAATTTCCCTTTCGTTAAAAATATATTTACGATTGAAGTGTTCAGATGTTGAATGATCCACTGGATCGCCAAAACCGTGTACAAAGTGAGTGCAATGAGTTAAAGGGGTAGTTTAGTTTTGGTCGAGAGGGCGCTGCACATAACAATTTTTTTTTGTTGCCATAGCTAAAATAATCAAAGTTTGTACAGTAAACATAGATTAATACAAACAAGAAACAAAGTAATACCAAATACATTATATGATCACCTACTCCACTGATCCCTTTATAGACAGGATGTCTGTGATATAGACATGTTCATATAGATACAGCTAACAACTTGAACATTATTTTGTCGAAGTCACCGTCGCGACGGTTGTAATTTAAAAACTTCATCCGCACATTATATGCAAGGCACACGCAAGCCCCACGCAAGCCCCACGCAAGCCCCACGCAAGCCGCGCGTGGCAGATTGGCTACCTACAACTAGGCTCAAGTCGGGCGGAACGAGCTGTCACCCTATCGGCGGCGCATGGAATTTTCCTTATATTCTGGGATGTTACATTGTTATGGTTCACATTTTTACCCATCTCTATCAATTTTGTTTTCGGCCAATATATTTGATTTCCGTAACTTTCCCAATACTGCATGCTCCAGGGGCGTCGATCACGGGGGGATGGGGGGATATACCCCCCCCCCCCCCATATTTCAGGTGGGGGGATGGCCTGTATTATCATCCCCCCCCCCCCAATATTTGGGGTTCAAAAATATATAACAACATTAGAATTAAGAAGCATTGGGGCCCCCTAACCCCCCCCCCCCCCCCTTAGCCATAAAAACCCGGGCACGCTGCTGGGTTGTCGCTTCGCTCCCTCGCAAGAGATGGTCAAAATGACGAATCATCCCCCCCAATGGCGAGAAGAAATCGACGCCCCATACTTGAACTCCTCGTGTGTATATCATTTTGTCAATTTATTACAGGAACAGTCCTGAATACCCGTAATAAAACGCCACAGTAATGGTATTTTCGTTTGGTTCTGTCTGCATGTGTTTACACAGTCTAGAGCAGTAACGAGCGGTAATAATGTTTGCTCTCCCAGGCATCCAGGGGTATATGAACATGATGAATGGTGGCGGGGTCTTTCCATCATGTATTAAAGGGAAAGTATAGGTTTTGTCAAAATAGAATTGTATTAAATAAAACTTGTAAGTTATTAAAAGCTCAGTTATTATTCAATGATGCTTGAATGATAGTAAAACATAAGTTACGGGGCTGCTTTCTTTTGAAAAAACAAAAACAAAACAGTCGTTGTCTCATGGTGGTATCAGAGTCAAGCAAATAACTAGTTTCCAATTAATAAATGTTATTGTTTAATAGTTCATGTTAACGGTGAAATGATTATAAACCAAATGTGTCGTTTTTTCGTGTGTGTTTTTTTCTCCAGCCACAATCATCCAGAGCCGCTTGGGTTGGCTCGCCGTTGAGGGCGGCAATGTCACGCTGGACTGCCAGAAGTACGGGCGGAGCACGGAGACGATTTGCAACTACATCGCCTTCACAAAAAACTGGTCGGTGATACCCGCGGACGTCAGGCATCGGCGGTCGGGACCCGCGTGGATCTCGACGTCGCTCGTGAACTGCTCGATGACGATCACGGGGTTGACGCCGGAGGACTCGGGCCTATACGGGTGCTGCTGGGGCACGGACTCGTGTCCGCACCATAATGTCCATAATCTGACCGTTCTGCCGCTCACGACCACAGGTGCGACACGATGATTGAACAAAAAACTATCAACATATTTTGATATTAAAGGGACTTAGTAACATTGTCCAAATCCTCGTATTAATAATAAAATCATGGGACAGGTTTCGGTTTTTCAAATTTCCCTTTCTTTACAAAGATATGTACGATTGAAGTATTCAGATAAGAAAAACTCCGGGCGAGTTTTTCATCCCTGTACAAAGTGAATGCAGTGAGTTAGTGAATATCACCCAATATCACTTTGCGTTTTCGCTCATTACTTGGCCATGCAATGTCCATTTGACTTGAAATTTTCACACAATACCCTGTTGACATATGAGATAACAACACTATACATTACATCAACTCTTCATCACTTTTTGCACATGTCAACAAAGTTACTAGATCCCTTTAAGATTTTATATGCAAACAACTAAGATCAATGTACAATCATATCACACAACAAATAGTTTTTTTTTTAACGATACCTTACACTGCATAATACGATATAATTATTTCAAAAATATGATTATACAAGTATCACACATCTCCTTATTTGTATCGGTTTTATATTAAAGGGACTTAGTAACATTGTCCAAATCCTCAAAATAAAATTTTAATTCTAGCGGTTCCCTCATACCTTGTTGTATTCGTATTAACAATAAAATCATGGGACAGGTTTCGGTTTTTCAAATTTCCCTTTCGTTACAAAGATATGTACGATCAAAGTATTCAGATAGGAAAAACTCCGGGCGAGTTTTTCATCCCTGTACAAAGTGAATGCAGTGAGTTAGTGAATATCACCCAATATCACTTTGCATTTTCGCTAATTACTTGGCCATGCAATGTCCATTTGACTTGAAATTTTCACACAATACCCTGTGGACATATGAGATAACAGCACTATACATTGCATCAACCATTCATCACTTTTTGCACATGCCAACAAAGTTACTAGATCCCTTTAAACCCTTCATTTGTTTAATTCAACACAAATTAACCTAACATATTATTATGTGGTAGTTTTGCATGGGGTAGTTGTAATCGAACCACTAGTGTGCGATGTTATCACTTTGGCAATGATTTTTGGAAAGAATATGCACATTATGAATATTGTTAAACGCTTGTCGAAGCTGATAGAATCTGACAAAAAAGGCCCTTTAAACATGGAATATGAAAATTAAATTGTCGAGCTAGTTCATATCATATAGAATATAGAAGTTATGGCGAATTATCATGCCCAACACAAATTAAACTATTGTTACAATTACAAATATATTTCTTCCTTGTTTTTCTAGTGACAACAACCACAGTATTGCCTACAACACCTTCGATAGCTACAACAAAAGTTATAACAGAAACAACGACGGCAAAAACAAGAAGGACCTCAGAATCAAATGGCATCGCGTATCGTACTGTAGCGCCGGTGGATGGAAACCAGGGTAAGATTTTAGAGAGAATGCATTTATTTTAGAGCTATGTTTAAAGGGGAAGGAAATCCTAGCCTTTTTACTTACTGTATGTGATGAGAGCATAACTCCTGTCATTTCTAGTCACTTGTTTACTCTTGAATATTCCCAATAACGAAAATAATCAATATTTGATGGACCACTGTCGTCTGCTTTCAACTGCCCACAGGAGGCGGCCGTTTCTTCAACTACTCGCGGTGAAATGACGTGGCAGGCTGAGAACACAATAGCGTATCGTTACCTGCTATTGTGCCCGACACGTCATTTCGCCGCGAGAAGTTGAAGTAATGGCCGCCTCCTGTGGGCACTGAAAGCAGACGACAGTGGTCCATAATTTTGTTTGTAATCGGGAATATTCAAGAGGAAATAAGTAACTAGAAATTACATGAATTATGCTCTAATCACATCCAGTATAAAGTCAAAAGGCTAGGATTTCTATCCCCTTTAATTGTACTTATGATGCCATTCAATACAAATATGCTTAATTGTTCTTCAAAGTACGACGTATTTCCAGTCTGTGATTGTCGGGCAAGTAACATTTGAAATGAAATGTACACGTTTAGTGGTCCAAAACTCATTTGTGGCGAGCCTGAGCCAGCTGCTGCCGGCATGTGCTAATTTCGAGCCCTGCACCCATGATTTAACCCTACTTAATAATAATTCCCTTTTCAATAAAAGAGCGATTGTTTGTACATACTTTTTTGTACTTTAACGATGAGAATGTTTTTGGCGCATGAAAGTGAATGTTCAGGATATTTTAAAGGGAATATGTCGATGTGTCCAAATAAACTTGGATCTTGCTGACGAATGCAAGACACGATCCTCTTAAAATGTATAGTATGTATGATAGGCTGGTAGCACTGTCAGTGCTATCAACATGAAAGTGATGAAACAGTCATATACCTGCCGGAAAGAACACACTCATCCACAGTGTGAACACACTGTGTTTCACATTGTGGACCACAATGTTAAAATCGAGCGTATTCACAGTGTGAAAACCAACTGTGAAATTGCCTGCGTTCACAGCGTGTAAAATGGTTTGCTCACAATGTGTATCTCAGCAATTTTGTTCAGTGTGAGTTGGCTTTCACACTTTTTGTAAACGCTCGAATTTGACATGTTGGTCCCCACTGTAAAATACAGTGTGTTCACACTGTGGATGAGTGTGTTCTTTTCGGCATGGATATTACTCAGTGGACATAATCAGATTACCTTAATCATGCATGGCAATGAAATGTGTACCCATCTTACATACTAAGTATGGACGCGATATTTGTAAGTTTGGCACAGATTGGGGTTCCCTTGTCTAAACAATACATTACCCTTACACTACCCCATACCCCTATCCTATTTCCTGACTCTCATATCGCCCAGTAGACGTACAGAATACACGTTTGTAAACATTTCTCCCATCGACTGCCACGAATCTTTACCGTAGATGAAATTAATACGATTCCCTTTAACTAAAAACCCCCTCTTTGAACTGAACTTGAAACCAGCAGCTCTATAAAGACCTTCTTTATCCAGACGTTACACACATGTGTTGGGTTACTTGATAAAATGGCGCGAAAGGGGTTCCAGCATTTTATATGTTTTGACTGGAGCACTAAGAATAGTGTCCCGATCAGATTTACTCTAATTGGAGCACATTATTGCTTCGATAAAAGCATCTTGACGGAAACTGTACCAAATGTTACTGCGCACTCACTTGGAACAAAAAAAAACAAAAAATATATGAGCACATGATAAACGAAACCGTTTAGTTGTCCACTTACAACATAATTCATCTGAATTTAAATTCTGCCAGTAGGATACCTAGCTCACCTCGTTCCATCAGTAATTTTGTCAAATTATGGCGAAATAACCCCCTCCCCCATGTCACTTGCACTAATTTCACAAAACACTACAAACAACAATAGGTATGCCCCTATGATTCGCGTGCCCCTCCCCCCCCCCCCCAAGGGCGTCAACAGCTTCTCAAAAGTGGGGGGGGGGGGGGGGGGAGTGTCCCGGGCCCTACCACTTTTGCACTTTTGGGCGTGAAATTGTGCGATTTGGTGCATACCTGAGACACTAGAGTACTATTTAAGTTTTGTGGATTTGGACAATGTTACTAGATTCCTTTAATGCACTTGATGGTCTATTCTGCAATACAAATAACAGCATCCTGTTGTGTTGCATGCATATGAAATGACGATCCGATATCAATGCTGTTCTCCCCAGTTCAGAGGTTATACAAACGTAGATATTAGTCTAGAAAACGCTTTGTCACATTTGCATTACTTCTAAAAAACCATGCACATGTCAACAACGTTATTAGATCCCTTTAAAATATAATTTATACAAATGATTTGTGACCCTTTTCGTTTTGTGATCACCGACCGTCTCGCATCGAATATCATCCTTTAGGCTATACTCGTTTATCACAGGTGCTTTCTTAGTTATTGAATAGTAAATGTCATGATGACAGTTATTAACGGCGCTTATTTGATATTTGTTTGATTCAATACTCACCCATTACAGGTTTTGTGCTTTGCGTGTCCTTCTAATCATTCAAGCCCTTGCCTATGGCACGTCCTGTGTTAACTCTATGTGAAATTAAACATCTGGTAGTCAAAAGGGTTACTGGGAAATGCTTTTAGCGTGAGGACCACGTTATTGGTGTTAAAGGGGTAGTTTAGTTTTGGTATAAAGGCTGAACTTTAGTAACCAAACCTGGACAGTAACATTATAAACTAATAGTTATTACTCCACCATGCTCAAAAGGTATACAAAATTACAAACGACTAAGTAAAAAGCATGTTATCATTCAAAAAGAGCCATTCAAACACAAGAGGGCGCTTTCGAAAAAGGTATTGGTTTCAACCATTTTTCATACATAATAATGCATGTCGTGTTCTATTGAAATAATGATTAAGTAGATAGATCATCAACACAACTATTTAAAAAACGCTTTTGAACATTTTTGAAAAAGTGTAAGCATTTTTTTAATTTTTTGAAAAAAGCATCTAATTATTTGGGCCCCAAATAATTATAAGATGAAATATATTTATTGATATTTCAGCCGTTTCTGGACCGATTTTCACCAAATAAAGTTTATTCTGCCACTAAAATTGCATGTTCTCTCAAATTCGACACTCAGTTTTCCATTATCTCACAAAAAAATTGTGATGTGCAGCGCCCTCTCTACCAAAACTAAACTACCCCTTTAATGATGTCATTATGCTACGTGATGCATATATTGTACCCTAGGTTCACACGTCATCCTTTTCAAGATACTTTATTTTTTTATTGGCATGTGAAAGAAAATAATCATGATTGATAATGTTTCAATACCTTAACCCACTTTGGTATCCAGAGTTCAATTCTTTGAGTGTTAACCCATTGTCCACGGGAACCTGGTGGTCCCTGTATTAAAGGGATACTTGAGTTTTGGTAAAGAGAGTATAGTTTTGGTCAAACTGTATTTTAGTAACCAAAACCTGCACCATTACATTACAAACTAATATTTATAACTCCACCATGCTCGAAAGGAATGACAAATTACAGATGACTAAGTTAAAAGCATGTTATTTTCGTATTATCTACAAGATTCTTCTCATTACTTGCAAAGCCTATCATGATCTTGCTCCTACCTATTTAATAGATTTAATTCACCACTACACTCCCACTCGAACACTCCGATCATCTACACAGTCTCTCCTGGAATTCACACAACGAATTAACTCAAGATATTATGGTGAAAGATCCTTTTCCTATGCTGCCTCCTTTCTATGGAACAATCTTCCCCTTGATATCCGTACTTCCCCAAATGTAGATACTTTTAAATCTAGGTTAAAAACTCATTTGTTTAAGTTAGCATTTTTGTAATAGTTAATGTCTGTATATGCATGTATGTTTATTGTATCTTGAAATTTCATTTGATGATTTGTATGTAATTAGATTGTTCAGCGCTTAGAGGCTCTTTTGCAATTTGCGCTATATAAATGTCTATTATTATTATCATTTTAAAAAAAGAGCCGTTAAAACTCGAGAGGGCGCTTTCTAAACACTCATCGGTTTCAACCATTTTAAATAAAATATTGTGCATGTGATGTTTTGTTGAAATAGTAAACCCCTTTTGTAAATTTTTGAAAAGAGGAAGCATTTTTTAAATTTTTGTAACGGCTGGTTCAAAATTATCGAATAATTGTGGGGCCCCACACATATTACAGATGGTTATGTTTTTGGATATTTCATGCATTTCTGAATCGATTTTGATCAAATAAACTTTATTCTGCCATTAAAATTGTATGCTCTTTCGAATTTGACACTCAGTTTTTCATTATCTCAGAACAAAATTATTTTGTGTAGCGCCCTCTATACCAAAACTCAACTATCCCTTTAGGAAATTGCAAGGTATAGTGTAGGACATGTTTTTTCAAATTTCCCTTTCGTTCAGATGTCAAATTATCCAATATATGGATCGTCAGAATCGTGTACAAAGTAAGTGCAGTGAATTAGTGAATGTCACTTTGCATTTTTGCACATTACTCGGCCATATAAAATATTCACACTATACCCGGTGGACATATCGGATTTACAATATACATTGTATCAACCACTCATCGCTGTTTGCACATGTCAACAAAGTTACAATGAAATCCAGACAAATTGTTGTATGCACTATAAGACAATATATAGGATGAATAGTCCCTGAAAAATTGGGCAAGAACGGTCAAGAAATGACAAAACTATGGCTCTTTGAAAAGAGCCATTTATTTCTACGAGTTTCTCAAATTGGCAACGCACTCTGGCAAAGTTGTGGACTACTCCCCATACATTTTGTACAACAAATTTAAATTTTGTTTTATCTTATCAAGATTTATGTTTACCCTTCGTTTGAGTTCAAAATATGTTTTATAGAATGCATTTATACATAACATATCATGAGTTGGGGTAATGGAAAAGTGTGACTATGAAGAAAACTGTACAAATGGGAACATTTGTGTACAAAACATTTGGGAGTACTGTAGTCCACACACTTAATGTCAGATTATGCTCTAACTTTCAGAGATTATTCCTCCTAATCTTCAAGTGTATGAAAAAACATTTTGCTTGGATTTCATTGTCCTTTAAAGGGATTAAGTAACATTGTCAAAATCAGCAACTTAGAACTCTATCGGTTCTCACATATACCTCGTTGCATTCGTATTACCAATTATCTTTGGTTACACAAATATTACATTCTCCACTGGATAATTTAAACTGTACACAGTCGGTGAAATGAGTCGGCGAATATCACGGTTACTTGTTCGCTCACTACTCGTTCATACGACATTCATTTGCTATCAAATGTTCACATATCACTCAGTGGAAATATCAGATCAGAGAAATCCACATTTTAACAATCCTTCATCATATTTTGCACATGTCATCAAGTTACTAGATTAAAAATGTTCGTTCCGTATGTAATTGGTTACAAAAATATGTCAATTATAACAACTTTGCCTCATTTGCCTGGGGAAACGATTACGCGATTTAGAATAGATTTAGGATGGATTTGGATCCTATTCATACTTTTCTCTAGTATGAATACGTTGATAAATATCAAAGTGGCTTAACAAATCTTTTTAAAAAAGATAAATGGGAATTCCAATTGATGTTTGGTATTAAGAAAGAGGGTAAATGAGCGGAACCATGAGCGAAAATATTATCCAAAACACTTAGAGCAGTGCAAACGTGACGGTTCTATGAAAGGTTGAACTTTATTCAGATTTGTATTCGTTGTTCGCAAATGATATCCTCGTGATTGTCATTCGCGAGCTGCTACCATTGTGATTTGCACATTAACATTTTTGACACAAATCCCATCAATATTCCTCCATAATATCATGAAAATCGTCGGCAATGTCGAAAGGCTTGCTCATTATTCAACGTGATGTTCGAATAGGCATACTTCTTGATTGTTAACGGGTTCTGATTATTCTTCCCACTCTGGCTTTGAACTCCCTTTATAGTCTAGCATGTGTAGTAAGAATGAGTTAAAGTGTAGACAGTGTACCACCACCCAAAAGTAATATTCTTATAAATGATAGGTAACATTTTTTAGCAGTCCATTCCACCGAAAGTTCAGACAAATATGTTTCCAGAAAAATTATATTTAATTTGAAAAACGCATCACTATACTACAACATGTGTTCATGGGTTGCATACGAAGACTACCTTTTGTCTAGGACGAACGCATCGTCCGTTAATCTATTGTCTCCAAACGTACGCGTGAATAGAACTGGCGCACTCTCAAACATTTTTGGCGCACTCTCAAACATTTGGCGCATACGGAACCATGAAATCATAATGGTTCCGTGTGGTGGTAATTAATTGCATTGTTTATGAATTACACAACCCTTGCAAGGAGTTGGGCATCTATTTGATATCACACAGCGGTAGCAAAACATATACTTATGTGTTGCTCTTTGCCTGGTGGTACCCTTTAATTTCATACTGAAGGTGTCTCGAAATCATATTTCCCAATCAGAAATGACATCAAGAAACAGTGGCGTAAGCCGCTCGGGCGGTCGCACTTTTGTATTACTTTTGTTTTGTTATAACTTATTTATCCCGGATTGTCCCTTCAGTGCTGTGCTCTGTTCAATAATTACAATCTTTTGACATAGATAACACAAAAGCGGGGAACTCTCGTCATGCAATTTTTGTATTTTTCTAATGATTTGATAAAAGAAATGCAGCACAGCGAACAGATATTGTCCAGACAGCCATAATTCCCTCAATTTATTATGTGTGCACAAGGCAAGGCGGAAGCAAGGCCGACAGTCGATTAACAATGCCTAGACACGATTGTGTGTACGCTTCAGACTTTGTATGTCCTCATATTGTCCGTTCAACAATGGATACGTAATAATACAATAACACCTCCCTGAAAATGCCTTCCTAATATGTGAGAAATAAACCTTGGGTCATGAAGGTACATCGCTTTATTAATATTGATCTTGGGACGTGACAAAACAAATAGAAAACGGCACAAAAGCGTGTCGATCAGTAATTTCCCCAAATAAATGATATTTACCCCAAAAAGACACGATTCTTTTTCAGATTTCCTATGTCAATTATGTAATACTGGTAATTATGACTATACATGTACTTTACTTTTGTAAAATGCTTGATTGTATCTTATTACATTTGTCAAACTAGGATTAAGATGTGACAATATATATATACATGCAATTAAATGAAATATGTTTTATATGTCCCCATACAGTTGGAAATAATAACGCGCAAACGGGGAACTCGGGTGGTTCCATACACAGAACGATATGGCCTCTTCTCCTCGTCGCAGCTGTCATAGTGGTATGTATAACACAATGCTCCATGGGGAGTGTATAAGTACACCTCGTGTACTAGATTGGTTACGTAGTGATAATTCAAGGTAATATAACCTGAATGTTGCCCCTGCCGTGGTACCAAGATAAAACACTAACCCATAATGATACTGGTATGTATTCCTGAATACTTCGTAATGAATGTGGAAAAGGGCACTTCTTGTACCGAGTCAGAGCATTTTTCAAAAAGCGTATTGCGCAACGAAATCGTATTGCGCAACGAAATCGTATCATTTCAGGCCTCCGTTGCGCAGAAAGTGTTGTAATCGATTGTAACGTTGCAATTAAAATACAAGTAAAAACTATGCACATTTGGACCAATCAGATGTGCGCATTTCGTCACATGATCTGACTTGTAATTATTATTTTTTTTTTTTTGTAATAGTATTTTATTTTCTCTCAAACAAATTTACAACGTAAATTTACAATACAAATCATTCATATAAGTACAACAAACTAATTGTGTACAGCATTACATATACATATACAATCTGTTCTTATACATATAATGATAATCATAGTGTTTGAGAAAAAAAGAGATCTATAGTAAAACAGAGAAACAATAGCGAACTAACAGAAGAAAGATAAAAAGAAAAAGAAAAAAAAAAGGGGGGGGGGGGGGAGGCGGTAGTAAGAACTCTGTACATGGTGTCTCTGTGTCATACCCTAGTCAGAGAGTGTGTTCCATTTTCTATAATGAATTTGCAATGTTCCTTTTTTGCACCTGCACAATCGATTGCAGCAACTCTTTCTGCAACGGGGCCCAGGTCATACTATTAATCACGTTGATCAGCGTCAAATAATAACCGTAGTTCACACAGTTTCATCGTCTTGCATATCAGTTTGTATATGGTGTACTGGGTGTTAATACTTTGATTGACATATCATGAATAATTAGACAACAATATGGCACAGGTTCTATTCATTTCTTTATTTGATGTAGTATTACGTGCCGATAGCTCTAAACTAGCGACCACAAAAGAACAACTGGGACGGAATGATATCGTGACGGATTATATTTATAACCCGTGAGAAAATTAGTATGAAAGGATATAATGCGAGTATTAACATTTAAAGGACCTTAATTACTGTCTCGTAGCTGCTCAAACATTTTACACAATTCGTAACTCGTTATTTATTGGCATCCAGACAGAGGAGCTCGTGATATTCGATGGAAACCATTCAACCGGTCACTAGTAATGTTATGTCATTTTATACTGTAATTCGTAGGTATTTGTCACGGAAGTATTATTATATTAGGAAGCACGTGGACCGGAACGTAAATCATAATAGTGTATTAGGTACTTCAAAAGAGGGCGCTCTAACTAGATTAGCAACATACAACAAGAGTTTATATACCCGCACAGAAGTACGCGACCACTACTCCAGCGACCATATAGAGTGGCTTCAAATGGACAAATACAAAAATTGGCTAACTTCACGTGCACTATGAACGCAGTAAAAACGTGTTTTTTCACATGTTACCACCAAAGTATATAGTATAACTTCAGAAATAGGATGAAAAGAGTAATACATTGCATTTCCAATGAAAACATCTGTGCAATATTGACTATATAAGGCAAAACTTTGCGAGCAATCATACATTTCGGAAAAAGTTTTACGAATAAATCGTGAACGTATTGTACTGCGTCTTCAAATAGCCAAATAAATGTATACCGCTTGATAAGGGGGGGGGGGGGGGGGAATGGTATATTAAAATTTCATTTTCTTGTAGCACAACAGAATTTACAGCTAGTGACATATATCATATTGAAGAAGAAGACCTCCCCTTTCACGTGGTATATGCCACATCTCGGAACTTTAATTCAGAGACTTACTGTTTGATAGAGAGAAATCGTTCATTTCACCCTATAGATGTATACCGCTTTATACGGGGAGGTGGTGGAGGGGGGTAGATTCAAATGCCATTTTCTAATCGCTCGACAAATTTTCCAGCTAGTGAGATATATCATATTAAAGAAGAAGACCTCCTCTTTCACGTGGTATACGCCATATCTCGGAACTTTAATTCAGAGACTTACTGTTTTAAATTTTCCGTACTGGTCGATAGAGAGAAATCGTTCATTTCGCGCTATAGATGTATACCGCTTTATAACGGGGAGGTGGTGGGGTGGGGGGGTATATTCAAATGTCATTTTCTTCTCGCTCGACAATTTTTCAGCTAGTGAGATATATCATATTAAAGAAGAAGACCTCCTCTTTCACGTGGTATACGCCATATCTCGGAACTTTAATTCAGAGACTTACTGTTTTAAATTGTTCGTACTGGTCGATAGAGAGAAATCGTTCATTTCGCACATGGATGTATATAGCGCTTCATAGGGGGGGGGGGGGGGGTAGATTCAAATGTAATTTTCTTCTCGCTCGACAAATTGTTCAGCTAGTGAGATATATCATATTAAAGAAGAAGACCTCTTCTTTCACGTGGTATACGCCATATCTCGGAACTTTAATTCAGAGACTTACTGTTTTAAAATGTGTGTACTGGTCGATAGACAGAATCGTTCATTTCGCACATGAAGTATATAGCGCTTCATAGGGGGGGGGGGGGGGGGGGGGAGATTAAAATGTCATTTTCTTCTCGCTCGACAATTTTTCAGACTAGTGAGATATATCATATTAAAGAAGAAGACCTCCTCTTTCACGTGGTATATGCCACATCTCGGAACTTTAATTCAGAGACTTACTGTTTTAAATTGTTCGTACTGGTCGATAGAGAGAAATCGTTCATTTCGCACATGGATGTATAGTAGGGGGGGGGGGGGGGGTAGATTCAAATGTCATTTTCTTCTCGCTCGACAAAATTTTCAGCTAGTGAGATATATCATATTAAAGAAGAAGACCTCCTCTTTCACGTGGTATACGCCATATCTCGGAACTTTAATTCAGAGACTTACTGTTTTAAATTGTTCGTATTGGTCGATAGAGAGAATCGTTCATTTCGCACATGGATGTATATAGCGCTTCATAGGGGGGGGGGGGGGGGGGTAGATTCAAATGTAATTTTCTTCTCGCTCGACAAATTTTTTAGCTAGTGAGATATATCATATTAAAGAAGAAGACCTCCTCTTTCACGTGGTATATGCCACATCTCGGAACTTTAATTCAGAGACTTACTGTTTTAAATTGTCCGTACTGGTCGATAGAGAGAAATCGTTCATTTCGCGCTATAGATGTATACCGCTTTATAACGGGGAGGTGGTGGGGGGGTAGATTCAAATGTAATTTTCTTCTCGCTCGACAAATTTTTTCAGCTAGTGAGATATATCATATTAAAGAAGAAGACCTCCTCTTTCACGTTGGTATATGCCACACTCTCGGAACTTTAATTCAGAGACTTACTGTATTAAATTTTCCGTACTGGTCGATAGAGAGAAATCGTTCATTTCGTAAATAGATGTATACCGCTTTATAACGGGGAGGTGGGGGGGGGGGGGGGGTATATTGAAATGTCATTTTCTTCTCGCTAGACAAATTTCTAAG